>VDFB02313372.1:0-87198 GCA_007258455.2 Sequoia sempervirens | reverse complement strand
AGATATAACCTTTTCAATGGATTGAAAATGCATCTTGTAGTTTAATTCAAATGGATAATTTGAAAATGCAAAATGGCCACATGAAATAGAGTTTAAACATTCGAAGATAGGCTTGATACCAAGTTCTACAATGATTTTCTTAGTTACAAGAGCATACAAATTGCAAGTGAAATTTGAAATAGATATATGTCAAGTACAAGGTCCAATTTGGCACTTGACGAAGACAAAAGGTTCAAGAAACAAGCTAAAGGAGTCCTAGAATATACTACAATAATGGAAACTAAAATGACTACACAACATAGAGTAGAAATTGCAAAGCAGAAAATTTTGGACTCTACATTTTGCCCCCACTCAGCAAGCTTATGAAATAGGGTCATAAAGCATGTTAAAGTAATATTCTAAGTTACTGGTTTCTCCCCTTAAGGGTCTAAGTCCTGTACCCAACTGGCTCGAGTACCGATCCAATGATTGGAGTGCACCAAGAGCGGCCAAGGCTCATTCCTGTCGCCCCAAGGGCTCCCAGTATACCCATAGGAAACCTAGGGTGGTAGGCACACACCTTGGTTGCTCCCAGGTGCTCCTAGACACTCCCGCACACTCCTACGACCTTTAGGCACAAAAAAAAAAGAATTTAAAAACATAAAAAATGAAAATAAAAAGTATCTTTTAAAAGTTTTAAACATTAAAACAAAACCTAAAACATGCCTCTAACCCTAAAGCGTACCCATTATATTTCTTGTTTGATAAAAACAAACATATTTTCTCACAAACTCATTATTGTTTTGCCATTTTTACATTTTGGAGGACTGATTGTATTTTTTGAAGGATTGAAAAGTACCAAAGGGACGTATCTAGCTTGCACAAAGGACATCTATTGATCTAAGGTAAGTAGTTTAATGCATTATTTTAATTTTTTAACAAATTTTTCCAAAAAAAAATTTAAGTTGAATAACATTTTGAAAAAAAAAAACAAGTTATAGGATTTTCCAAAATATTTTTTAAATATTGTTTTGAACTTTTATTGGTTTATACATATTGTAGAGTTGAATTTTTTTCTAATTTGAAATTTTGTAATTTCTTATAACAGCAATCTGTTTGGAATAGGCACTAGTTCAAGTTCAATTGGCCTTCTAGGAAGTAAACAATTTAAATATGGTCAACCATCTCCTCTATGGAAATATGTTATGATGCTCAAACAACTTCTAGGAGGTGAGGCTTTTATTTGGAATTGCAATCAATACGAGGTCAAATTTTAGAGTTCATATAGTCATATGAAAGCTCACTGATGTGCTATAAATGCACATGGAATTAGAATATGTGAAGGGTAATGTAATGTCCCCTTTTGGGATTGCCCTAAATCTTTCCCTAGAATCACAAGTTTAATGTAGTTAGGGTTTTAACTTACCAATTAAATGCTTGAAGAAAGATAAACCTTGGTTTAGCTCTTGTAATCATGTTAGATAATATTGGAATATAATTCATATGATCAAACATATATAAATATTTGAACAATGTACATCAATCACTATTAAACTACACCACATCCATAATGTATAGTGGGAGTTTAATCATACTAGGAATTGGATGGGAAACCTAATAAGTCCGCTCGAAGCTATCCCAGCTAAACCCATGAGCGGATATACCATCCCTCTTGGCCCCAATTGGCAAACCCCCAGTCATCCACATGGAGTGGTCTACTTAGTGGGTAAACTTGTATCTGCATTCCCTATCCATGTTGCCTTATCCATTCCTCTTATGATTGAGACTCCTTGAATCCTTCCTAGCAACCCATCCATGTAGAGATTGGGAAAAGTTACGATAGGAGGCCCCTAGATTCCTCTTCCTAAGCCCAAGAGCGGTCACTCACCCCCTTGGCCCCAAGTGGCAGACCCCCGGTCATCCACATGAGGTGGTCTACTTAGAAAGCAATCTAGTATCTGCTCACCCTACTCGTACTTCCCCTTACTTCTCTCATGGTTGCTTCATGGGAATTACAAACACAACAATATATATCCAATTCCATAGACATCAATAAACATATCATCATTCACAATATACATTATAGTGCATACCACAATGCTTGCAAAAATATAATCTGCTATATTCTAAAATGCAAGTATATTTACTGTTGATTCTGCCCGTATCTGCTGAGTGCAAATGATTAGCTTAAATCTGCTCTCATTTCCTTTTGTTGTTTTTAAATCTGCTGATGTGCTTCTGAATATCCTTCTGAAGATAATTCGATGATTTTTTGTTCAAAAGATATTGCTTTTGCTGATGTGTATTTTATATCCTTTTTCTCTTCTCCCCAAACTCCACACAATTCTTATTTCTTTTTATATCCTTAAGCTTTGATGATGAGTGATCTCCTTTTTAAAGGTCATGTCTTTTAGTTAAGAACTAATCGCTGCCTTTTTCTTTTTCCTTAATCGTTGCCTTTACCTCTTCTCAATCGCTGCTTTTAGAAACATATTAATTACTGCTTCTTAATCATTAGTCGATGCTCCTTATAGGAATGGCTACCTATTTAGGCATTTGCATCTTTAGTTGGGGCGATTAGCACACATTAATATATGTGCCTTTGTCTTATATGTCAAGGTATGGTCAGCCAAGATTAACTCCGTTTTGCTAAAAGACATTAATTAAAAAGAGAGTCGACCGGTATCTACAATATAATTAATATAAATTCCATAATCAGTGATGCCACAAATCTGAGTTGGCCATCTTTGGAATAATGCAGTGTAGGGAATAAAGCGGGTCATTACAGTCGACCCTGCCCAAGATTGCTTGTCCTCAAGCAATCAGAGTTAGTCTTGTCTCAACATACTAACAATAAGGTTAATACCATTCTCTAAAGGACAATTCATTGTCCATTATTTTTCTTGAATTATGTACTACTATTTTAACAACAAAACCTAAAGTTGAAGATTGGCAAAACCTATTACTTAACACAAGTTTTCTCTCATTTCATGACCACAAGGACCTGTTGTGACCTTTTCACACATCACCCCATTCAAAATGGGGACCCCCTAATTTTTGCTCCATTCGGGTCTTTTGGCTTGAGTTTTCGGTCTATCTCTCTCTATCGGTTCTTTTGTCTAATGATGTACTTGCCATTTGACCTAGGTTTGAAATTTGGCTAAGTCTGGAGGGCTTTCTGATGAATTAGGGTTTACAATCTTCAGACAACTTTGAGGTCAAATTGTGTTGGCTAATCAAATTCTGAGCTTAGCACTGCGATCAGGATGCTTCAAGCAGGCTCCCACTAAATCTTCACTAAATTCTGATAACTTGCTATTTTTAGTAAGTGCCAATTTGGGGCCTATTTTCTTGGGATTTTCAAATTCTAACAACTGCACTGCACTTAGAACGTTGTGGGCTGCCTACTTGCAAAATTTGAGCTGAAACAGACAACTTACTATTTTTAGGAATTCTACCTTCGAGGGTCATTTTTAGGGTTCGCATGTTGGACTTTCAAATGCATGTCTGGAGATTCTTTGTGGAGTTTCGAGACCTTGAGTGATATAACAGCCACAAGATGAAATGATGACTTTTTCTTTCAGCTAGAGAGCTATTTTTTAGGGTTTTACGTAATTGGGGTCTTCTACCAGCATGTCGGGATATTCCATTGTGGGTTTTCAGCCCTCATTGGTGTAACATGCAAACCAAGATCCGAGACCTTTTTCAAAGGCAGGAGGCTATTTTAGGGTTTACATGCGGAGACTTTTCAGTATGTCGAGTTATTCTTTAGGTTCTTTCCAAGGCTACGTTGATGTGATAAATACAGAAGTAGAGTTGGTCACTTTTTCAAGGACTTACTATTTTTAGCAGGATCACTTCGGCAACTGCTCAGCACTTTAGTTTCACGAACAGGATGACATGCAGCAGAAACGAGGTCAAACAGAGATCATTTGATTGACATGCAAGTTAGATTAGGGTTTTCAGGATGAGGGGTCAAAGCGGCGAGAATTTCAAAACCAAGGAAGGTATCCCATGCAGCGATCCCGGCATCTTTCGAGGAAGGTAAAATTTGAGACAATCAGGGCACTTACTATTTATAGGAAAAACAGGGCTATAAATAAGAATTCGGTATGAGGCACCGGTATGAACAAGTCAAGCAGAGTGGCAGGGACCCCATGGTGGTGAGGGGCAAGTGAGGGTTGTAGAGTGCGAAGTCTGGCTTACTGGTACACAGCATGTGTCCATCTGCAGGAGGAATTGGGGTTTCTGCCACCTAAAAGAGAGTAGAGTGAAATGTCATGTATACAGGACATCTCCGAGCCCACCGAGGATTAGCCTATCATGCGACCCTCGTAGGCCGATAGACTGGATAGAGGGTCATGTTGGAGCTTGGCTCAGCTTCAGTTGGCAGTTCTTGATCAATTGGCTTTCGTTCGGGCTCGTTCGGACACTTCTTGCATAAGTTGCTATTTTTAGCAGTTAGTGGCAGTCAGCGTGGGACCCCTGCTATTTTTAGCAGCATGGATGAATTATGTTCAGAATCACTTCTTCAGTCGACAGCTTCAGTCGGCTCGAGCATCGGGTTAATATTGAAGGAGATATTAATATTTAATTGAATTAATTAAATATTAATTATTTGGCGTTATAATATAAAGTTATAATATTTTATTATAACTTAAGTGATTTCTGTTAAGGGGGTCGCCATCATCAGAAGGGGCCAATTGGCAATTATATTTTATAATCAAAAATTACGCTGAAGACTATTGAAATATTAAAAGAATAAGAAGTCGAATTTTTAATGATCCCTATTATGGTGGAAATCGCACTTTTCAAAGAGATATATGCTTTGCATTGAAATTCGAGCCATTATGTGATATTGAGTTATTGAAATTGATCAAATTTGGTCTGAGCAAGAAGCTTCAGGGTTTCAGCCTCGAAATCATTGGGGAACGAGCCATCTCCATTGAAAGCAGTTCAGAGGGTGTGAGATATCACCTGATCTATTGCCAGTTGAGAGATTTCTTCATCCTGAAGAAATTACAGAGCTTCAGAGATTATTTAATATTCAGGGTTTCAGAGTAGTTTTTCATCCAAAAAGATCTTCTGCAGTAGGCGCCTATTTCACTTGGATCTGGAGATTATCACAAGGGCCGTACATTTTAATACTTTGCTGATGTGTACCAGGCCGTACCAGTCCTATACCTGGCCGTACTGTCATAAAAAGGGCGAGCTTGTGATCTAGAAGAAAACGCCTTTCCTTTTGGTTTCCAGTCTTCATCATTGAGGGCGCTAGGGTACCAGGAGCCATTTGAGATTGCCAGTCAGGAGGAGAAGGGCAAATTTCATACAGCCGTACCATCTCAAGCAATTTATCAGCAAGCAGCAATTTCCAGGTTTTCAATAAAAATCATTACTTTATTTGATTGCATGTAACTGGGTCTTATTGTAATCATCTCAGAAGAATATATATTAGTCAAGTTTCAATATTTGCAATAGATTTGGTTATTTCCAGAGCCATACGATTTTATTTAGAATTTATATCATTTATTTGCAAAATCGCCATCTTTCATTATTCTTGCAAAAACACAAAAAAACTCAAAAACGTCAGAAAACAAACAAAACAGTCAGATTTGAGAAACAGAGGAAACTAGGGTTTCTACACAAAACACGAGGGTTACACAAAAGCAACGTCCAATCACAATCAATATCCTTCAGGCAATCAGCACGCGAAATTTGAGCTCATTCTGAACAGTTACTATTTTTAGTAAGTTGCTAAATATAGCAGGTACATGTAGGAATCAGGCGCCACAGCTCAGTCATGTCACGAGGTTCGAGGCAAAGCAAAAATCCAGCCTTCAGGAGCTTGAGATCAGCTTGAATTGCAAAATTTGAGAAACTTTCTAAAAATAGCAGGTTAGGGCAAGCTGAGGGCATCATGAACAATTCGCCCTAAGTCAAACAAAAAGCTGGAAAATTCACCGAAGTCTGATAAATTGAAAGCTTGACACCTTCAAATCTGCCCTAGAAGCTTGAAGAGCCATGAAAAATCCACTAAGTCTAGGAAATTTGAAGCCCAACATGCCAAATGCACCTTAGCTTGAGAGGCTGAAATGAAAATTTGGCTAAGTCCTCAAAACTTGAAGCTCACCCATGAATATGCGCCTTGGAAGGTTGGAAGAGACTTGAAAAGTTTCTAAGGAATTTGAATTTGAAGCTACCCATGTGAAATGCGCCCTTGAAGTGAGAGGAGGTTGGAAATTTTACTAAGTATTGAAAACTTGAAGCTTACCCCCTCAAATGCGCCTTAGGGAGCTGAAAATTGATGGAAATCTCACTAAGTGTTGCAAATTGGAACCTCAAAGGTAGAAATGCACCTAGCATGGGAGGGGAGTTATGAAATCTTCTAAGTACCTTAAACTTGAAGTAGACACCTCTATATCCGCCTTGAGAAGATGGGGAGACTTAAAAGTTTCTAAGGCATGTAAATTTAAAGCTTGGCTACCTAAATGCACCTTAACCCAAGGAGAGGAGTTGGAGATGTTTCTAAGTGTCATAAATTGAAAGCTTGAGGGGTCAAATGCCCCCAGCTAGAAGGTGAGAGATAAAAAAAAAATGTTCTAAGTATTGAAAACTTGAAGTAGGCCCCCTTGTATGCGCCCTTGACTTGAGGTGGGGTAAGAAAATTTTCTAAGTCTTGCAAATTTGAAGCTCACCCATGGAAATGCGCCCTTGGAAGGTTGGAAGGCTGAAAACATTCTAAGTGTTCTAAATTGAAAGCTCCCTACCCTATATGCACCTTGAGAAGAAGAGGAGTTAGAATTTATTCTAAGGCATTTAAATTTGAAGCTGGACACTCCATATGCGCCTAAGAAGAGGAGAGGGTGGTTAAAAGTTTCTATGGCATGAAAATTTGAAGTAGACACCCTTATATGCGCCCAACTTTGGAGGAGTTAGAATTTTTTCTAAGTATCCAAAACTTGAAGTATGAACCCCTATATGCGCCTTGACTTGTAGGAGGTGAGTTGAAAATATTCTAAGGGTTGCAAACTAAAAGTAACACCCAACAAATGCGCCTTAGCTAAAGGGGAAGATGAGGAAATATTCTTAAGTATTGGAAATTGAAAGTAGAAGCTCCCAAATGCGCCCAGCCTTGAAGACAAGAATATTGAAAATTTCTAAGGCAAATAAACTCAGAGCTTGAAGGGTCATATGCGCCTTGACTTGGAGGAAGGGTTAAGTATTTTTTTAAGACATCAAAATTGAATGTTCATTACTCTATATGCGCCCTTGCAAGTTGGTGAAGCATTCAAGTATCACAAATTGAAAGTTGAGACCCCTATATGCGCCCTTGGAGAAAATGGAAGAGAAGGATACTTGGAGATATTCTAAGTGTTGTAAATTTCTAGAAGAGACCCTTATATGCGCCCTTGGAAGGAGACGCCATGAAGAAATTTTCTAAGTGTACAAAATTGAAAGTTGAGAGCTCTAAATGCGCCCTTCAAAAGGATGAGTTCAAGATTTCTCTAAGGCAAGAGCAAAATTGGAAGTAGAAGGGATGATATGCGCCTAGCTTGAAGAGGGTATTATCAAAGTTAGAAAATTTATCTAAGTGTTCACAATGGAAGTGTGACCCTCTATATGCGCCTAGAGGCTAGAAGCTAGGGAAAATATTTTATGATGTTGAAATTGGAACCTCAAGATAATGAATGCGCCCAAACATCTGATTGAGTTTTCATAGGCGTTGGAAATAAAAGAAATTTGTTCTAAGCAAAAAAATGCCCAAGGCTGGAGAAGTCAAATAAACTTCGATTAAAATTATTTTCCAAAGTTTAAAAATTAAATGTCCCCCTTCGGTTAGACACATGAAATTTTGAAGTTGAGAAATATTTATCAAGGGGGAAATATTTTGGGAAGTCTTGAAAAATGTTCTGGAAAGAAAATAATTTTGCCTTGTGATTTTTAAAAAAAAATGGTTGGAGCTCACTATTGATAAAATTTCTCCGAGTAAAATATAGATTTTTTTTTTTTTTAAATTTTAAAGCGCTAACGAATGAAATAAATAAAATTTCTCAATGGAATAAAATCTTCCTAAGGCAAAGATGATTTTTTATGCTAGAGTAATTTTAATAAATTTCTCAAAAATGCTTCAGTCAACTGAACGTTACCCACAGTCAAGGAGGGAAATTTTAAATTTTGAATGAGGAAGGAATCTCCAACAATAGTAAATTCCTATGACAACTGAGCATATTCTCTCCCGAATTGGAAATTTTCTAAGTAGTGGGGGGGTGAATTAATGACAATTGCTAAACCGGGCGCCTTCTTTCAGTTATATAAACTCTGAAGCTATTCATTTTTCGTCACAAGTTGCAGAGTTGAGATTGTGATAGTGCTGAAGGTGACTGCTGAGTGAGTGAGAAATTTCTGAGCTGAATAAATAATTTTTCTAAGTGCTGAAGTTGAGAGTGTTGAAGTTGAAGTGAGTGAGTGCTGAGAAGGAGAAAATTTTGAAGTAAGGGAGTTGAGCTTGATTTTTCTAAGTGCTGAAAGTGATATTGCTAAAAGTTGTTGAAGCTCGAAGTTTGAATTTTGGTGTCAGAACTCTCGAGGTTTGGAGTTGGTAGTTTAATGCTGAAGATTTTCATTTTCGAAGCTAACTCCACTTGCCAGCCATCCTGTGGTGATTTTATTTTTTTAAGTTAGAATTGTAATCCTTGAATTTTATTTTGCAGATGGCTGAGGTTCGAAGAGGAGATGCTGCCGAAACAAGCAAGGCTGCAAGAAAAGCTGGAAATGTTGAAGCAGGCAAAGAGAATGCCTCCAGGCAGGCAATCATCAAGCAGCTGAAGAAGTCATTCATTCCTGAATCGAAGTTCGTGTCAAAGCTAGGAGGTTTGACTGATACCAACCTTGGTTCATTCAACCTCGAGGCATTCAAGAGGAGAATATACAAGCAGGGTGGTTATCCTCCATCAATGACATCGCACAACATTGTGAGAAGTGGATTGTATGCAGCTGTTGGTTTTCCACCAGCAATTCGATGTCCTGAGTTGATAATGGAATGTGCAAACTACTACAGGCCAGACCACCGAACAATCGTTTCTTCAGAAGGCAAGCTGCTGACTAACTTCACGCCTGAGGCTATTGGAGAGGCGTTTGGGATTCCAGCTATGGACAGAATGTTGTACAAGTCTACAGAAAGGGCTGATAAAATGTATGCCTCATCTTTCGATAGGTGTGCAAAGAGGATCAACACAACATGGATGAGGAAGCCAAAGCCTCCTGGCGCCAAGTTGCCGAAGCAGATCATCTCAGAGGAACTGAAACAAGAATACTGTGATTTAATCATGATGCTCAACCAGGTGAATGGCAGCCCACAGGCGTATGCTTTTGAGCCTTGGATGTTCCTCTACATCAGCATGGTGTTAGAGGGGAAAGAATATGTAGATTGGGCAAGGATGATCAGCGACAACATAGATGAGCAATTCAGAGGCCTGAGGAGAACAAAGACATTTTATATGAGCTCGTATGTTGTCTATATGCTAGCTCGGATGACGAAGTATAAAGGGCTAACATACCAAGAGCCGATTGGATGTGGTTCGGGTCAATTTAAAATCCATGAAGCCTGTAGACAGCTGCATCTAACAAATACCTCTAGCTTCAAGAGAGTGAATGATGCTTTCACTATGCAGATCACCAAAACTCTTCAACGGAGAACACAGCAAAGAATATCCAAAGAGGCATAAAAGTTGATTGAAGAGTACGGGTATTGGTTCATCCAGTTTCCGAAGTTCACTTACATAAGGCTGTTGGGGTTCCATTCATATGCCTACAGATTGCCAAGGTACCCCACCGACAGAATGGTAATGCTCGAAGTGTCTAGGCAACTCATGGCCTACGACAAAATCATAAGGAAAAAGAAGAAAGGAGGATTGCACTTCCCTATTGTTATGGGAAATTCACTTGAGGAGTGCCCTTCTTTGCAGGCAGCCAAGGAAGCAGAGGAGGAGTTACAATTCTATCACCTCACTCTACACACCAGCCGACAGGATTTTGATCCTCAAAGGAAGATTGGGGTGATACAGGGTGAAGAATATAGGCACAAGGCTCACGTAGAAGATTTTTGGGCAAATGCAGAAGATGAAGCTGAAATCAAAAAGAGGATGTTCTCCAAATTGCCTCTGAAATTGATCAAAGAATGTGAGGTTGTCCAAGTTCCAGACCAGGTGGATGAGGATGCCAACATTATTCACCCAAATTATGAGTCAATAAAGGACACGCCAATCCCACCACCTGATTGGGCAGAGCCGGAGATCACAGACTTGGACACTTTGTCTATGCCTATCTTAACTTTCACGAGGAGCTGGGTGGATGGGCATGTTCATAGGCTTAAGAGAAAATCAATTGCCCTCACATACAACCTCATGGGCGATCGAAGGCCACCAATATTAATAAAGAAGATGAAACAAACCGCCCAAGCTACAAAGCCACAGGAGGAAGAACCGGTTCAACCTGAGCCTCACAGGACGGAGGAAGCATCGCCTACACAGTTGTTGGCTCACTCTTCCAGCATAAAAGAAGTGTCAATCTTTGCAGGTCAAAGGGTTAGAGTGAATGAAGAACAAGAAATGGAAGAAGTCAACTAGCCATTGCCTAGGGAGCCTGATAGTCAGAGCGCTAATGCTCCTAGGAGTGCCGACCAGCCAGATGAAGATGAGGAAACAGAAACAGACACTCGCCTGGATCGTGCGATCGAGGCAACTTTTGAAGACAAGGACATTACGGAGCCTGAAGTTTGGGGTCTTGAGGAGGATAGTCAGCACATGGAAATGGATGAGCCTCAACCGAATGTTGCTGAAGAGGAACTTCATGAAGTAGAAGCAACGGAAGAGCAGCCGCTTGTCATCTGTAGCGCTCAACAAGTGCAATAAGAAGAGATCAGGAGGACGACATCGACCCGGCAATAGAAATGGAAGAGCTCCTTAATAGAATAAGCAGGTCACCTAAGAGGAAGAGAGCCAGAAGGTACTCCAAGATGGAAATAGATGAGTCTAGTTCTCGCACTCTTCATGTTGCGGTTCTGAGGGAGGAATGTGATCTAGATGAAGTAATGCCTGAAAATTACACGGTCACTACAATTGAATTGGGGCGCCCTACTGGAGCACAAGTAATCGAGGAAGCTGAAAACTCCTTTCAAGCCTTAAAAGATAGACTGCTTAGAAAGGGAGAAAAGTACAAGAGGCTGAAAAGGGAGCATAGGGTGTTAGTTGGGTATGTGCAGCATCTAGCACGTCCGTGTGCTCAGGAGAACCTAACGGTAGAACTTCCAATTGAGCTTCCACGGGAATCAATTAGCGGGCTCAAAGAGATGAAGAGGGCAATTCAAGAGGGAGACAAGTGGATTGGCGGTGTTCGTGCCGAGGCTGAAAGATTTATTGAAGATCTTGTCTCCTCTTTCCAACATGCTTCCAGCATCCTCTCTCGTTTGGAGAACATTGAACAGGCATGGAATGATACCCATATTTTTCAGGACAAGACTATTCCACGCCTGGCTGCTCTGATCTATATGCCAATGCAGACTTTGATTGAAGGAGGGGTGATTCAGGCTAGAGATCGATACGATTTTCCAGGCTGGTACTCCGCAGCATTCACCGGCCGAGGTTTCTTCGACACGGCAAGGACAGAGTCAGCCAAGATCAGGAAGGCCATGGGGAATATTCAGGAAGGTATCTTCAACACGCTGGAGGCATTGTTCACAAAACGGCTAACTCTCAAGGAAGTGATGGTGGATGGATTGAAGGGAAGATTGCAGCCATTCTTCTCTGAGATGAGAGTATTTGCTCAGGTGGACTTTGAGAATATCTCCACGTTCTCCACTATTATTCAGAGCACACAGGAATCCATCTAGGCTTGGAGAAAATCTTGCATCCGGCAAGAGCAGACAATTGCCATCCTCGAGTACCAGCTTAATCTTACTCCGACTATTTTTGAACAGGAGATTGATGCAGTGCTGGCCCGGTTTGTTGCTTTCACGGTCAGAGAGAAGAACAATGGGAACAGGATCCTGGACGAGAATCTTCTGGAAGGATAGTGGGCATTAATTGCCCATAGTGGTCAAAGGAGGAATCTACCATTTTTTTGCTCATTAATTGCACCACTCCTCCACCTTCTGGCGGTTTTTAGGGCAGAATCTAGTCTAGGGCTGATGTGGCTCAATCTGAGCCGTCCATTGTAATTTAATCTGGACCGTCCATTGAGATTGGCCAGCTATATAAAGGGGACTCCCCCTCATTTGTACATGATTAGACTAGAGATCAAAGAATAGAGCATAGAGAGTCAGTTTAGAGTTAGCATAGTTTCATTGCATAGCATAGTTTGAAGGAGAAGGAAAGTTTTCCCTTGAGAACTTTGTAAGGAATTGTTGTGAAAACTATCATAATAAAAAGAGTTTCATTGATAATGAATTTGTCTTTTGTTATGCGCAGTTAGCAAGACTTCTTCGTCCTTTTACTTCAAGTAGGACTTAAATTAGAGTGATTTTCATCTTCATGCAAGTAGTTAGTTGTGGATTGTGGTGTTTGATTGAAGCAGCTTCACTTACTCCATACCACTAGTAAGCTTGCTGATGGTAAGCTTTCCTTGTGTGGTCAACTGGAATCCTTTTCAAACTTAACTTCGATTGCGATTCATGTGTTTGTATGCATCGTCCTAATGGTATTTGCATGTTGAGTTGTAATCTGAACACCTTTCACTGCTCCCTTGAAGATTGCACCGATTTTGTTGAAGTTGTCCAACGCGAGGCAAGGGGAAATCCAATTGAAGTCTGTTGTACCCAAAATTAAAAATTTTGTTACACTTAGACATTTTGAAGAAATGAGTAAAAGTCTTGTCGAAACAGTCAAAAAGGTCAAAATTTGGGTGTGCATATCTTGCATGGAGGGTTAAAACACAAATTTTTCAATTTCTGACGATCTGGGTTTGCTAAGAGCAGCTTAACCTACAAAACCCAGATCTCAGTTTTTCATCCCTAAATTTTAGAAAAACTGCTATTTTTAGAAATTTTCTCGAAATAGTAACGTTTTCTGGGTTTTTCTGGGTTTCTTTCGAAACGGATACCGGCAAAATTTTCTAAAAATAGAAAGTTGGTCCGACAGGGTCCGAACTGATTTTGATTGGATCAAAATGTGTCCGTATCAGGCTGGTGCAATTAGAATCTTAAAATAATTAGTTTTGCCCTACTGGGTCTATTCAGCTTTTTTAGAAGCATATCTGGAGTTCCGAGGTCATCAATGGAGGTCATCCGACTGCCAGGCGTTAATTTTAGCATTCAAAACTTCCAGCAGAAAGTGAAATGATGAACATGCACGAGGATCGAGGAAGAAAAGTGAAAAGTCTTGAAAATTTTCTAAGTCTGCTAAGTTTGGGCGCCCCAGTTGAAGAAAGGCGCCCACCTTTTTAGGGCACCAGATGAAGAAATTAGGGTTACAGTCTCCAATGGAAGTTGCTCAGTTTTCAGTCAGCTTCGCGATGGATATCCCCGTCAGAACATCCGACGATCCAGTCTCCAGCAAATTCAAGTCAAAGTAGAAGGTTTGAAGTGAAAATCTGAAACTTGAAGTTGAATAAATTAAGAATTTTTCTAAGTCTGGAGAAACTGGGCGCCCTAAGAAGAGTAAGGCGCCCAACTTTTCAAGGGTGCAAACAGAGGAATTTGCAGTAGAAGTTACAACGAGATGTCTTCAGAATTCAACTGGCTTTGCAGTGAGCTATTCAGCACGACAAACGGAGCTCGCAGTCATCAGATTCAAAAGGCTGAACAGAAGGTCCGACGAGAGGTAAAAAGAGAAATTCAAAGCAAAAGTAAAAAAAATCAAAAATAAACTAAGTGTTGGTAAACTAGGCGCCCCCAGCCAAGATAGGCGCCCAACCTTTTGAAGGGTAAAAATTCACTTTTTCACAAACGTGCCTCTAGAGCGCCCCCCTTCATTCTCCGTCAGCTTCGCGATGAGCACAGCCATTCAGCAATCTGACGCCCGGAGCTCAAGATTTCACGAGATCGTCTGCAGAAGAGAAGTTAATGAAGAACTTGGAAATTAGAAAAATGGCTAACACTGAAGAAACTGGGCGCCCCTAGAAGGAAAAGCCTCCCGTGAATTCGGAGGTCGAAATCAAGTTTTTAGCAGGAGGTGCCTCCAGAACATCTTTTTCAGAATCAGTCCGGCTCCACAGTGAACCACTCAGCTCGCCTGTCGGGTAAACCTGTCAACGGGAAATCAGTGGCGAAGTGGCGTGTTAAAATGGAGAAAAGTTGAAAAAGTGGAAATTTTGACTAAGTCTGGTGAAGTTGAGCGCCCCTCTTGGAGAAAGGCGCCCAAATCTTCATGCCTTAGAAGATTTTTGAGATTTTCAAATTTTCAAAATTGTGAGAAGAGGAAGATGGCGTCCAAGCTGAGAAGATGAGATTTAGGGTTTTGAAATAAAAGCAAAAAAAAAGCAAAACCTAAGTCAAAACCTAAGTCTATTTAACACTTCTTTTCAATGTATTTTTCATTATTTTTGCAGGTAGCATCCAGAGGAGAAAGTTGGAGCAGCAAGTTTGAAGAATTTTTGTGATTCAAGAATTCATAGTTGCTGGTTTTACATCAGATTTTTCAGACCAGCAAGCATAAACCCTTGCTTTCAAGCTTTTTGTTCCAGAAGATCAAGTTTTTCAAGCAGAAGGCCAAGGCTTTCAATTTTTCAGTCATCTGGGTCTTTTTGCCTCCATCTTCTGAAGAATTTTTCAAGAACTTCATCAAGTTGCAGCAAGTGCTTTTATCTTGCATGTCGGTGAAAACCTCAGTGCATTCAAAATTCAACCATCTGGGTCCTTTCCAATCAGTCTTCTGAAGAAAACCCATATCGCAGCTTTTTTTTCAAAAACCTAGGGTTGGCTGCTTTTTCAATCAAACGTCAGAGTTTTGCAAATCCAATCAACTGGGTCCATTTCTAACGATATTCTGAACAAAACCCAGATGCCAGCTTTTTTCGGGAAAAATTGAAGAAATTAGGGTTTGCTGCTTTTTCAGTCAAAATTCAAGATTTTCAAAAATGGACGATCTGGGTTGTCTTGTATCGCCATTCTGAACAAAACCCATATCTCAGAAAAATTTCTCAAAAATTGTCCGTTGGAAGCAAAAATCAGCATTCTAAAAATAGAAATTGTTCAAGACTTGTCTGAACGCGAAGTTTACACTCATTCTTCAAGTTTTCTGAAATGGAGTACACTCCTAATGTTTTCAAGTCCTAATCAGCACTTTTTCACAATTACATCAAAACAGCTGAGACAGCACTTGCATCATGTCAAGCCGGTGTTCACCTACACGCCTTTGGAGAGAGCAGGCAACACTTCAATCAAGAATCCGGGTCATTCTCGACCTCGCGAAAGCGGGCTTATTCCTATATCGCCAGAGCCTTGAGTTCGAATCGCTGCATTAAGCATTACAACCCGCTACTAGGGAGATCCAGTCAGCAGATGGCAGGTTGATTTGCAGTTTAAAGCCTGACATGGTTGAAAAGTGTTTTTCCATTCCCCCATGGCCTGAAAGTGTAACTCTTTCGAGGGATGAGTGTGAAAAGATGTGGAATATGCATAAGGACAAATACAGCAAGAAGATTGCCCAGAGATGGATGAAAGAAAAACATAAGACATTGCCCAAGAATGTCGGGCGAGGGGAGTTCAAGGACGAGGTTGCCATCATCATCACTTTGCTCAACAGGGTCACTGGTTCCGAGGATGCCACCAAGTTCCAACCTTGGATGTTTTATGCCATACCTCACATTATGAAGAAAACCGAGTTTTATGACTGGCCTACTTTGATTAGTGACTGCCTACATCAACAAATAACAGAATATTTCCAGTTTCATGTATTTCACATGGTGTCATATCTAGTCTACTTGGTGGCCTATCAAGGTCAATTCAGAGGATTGAACACCGAGGGATCTTTGAGCGTTCAACACATATATAACTATTATCCTCAAGCTAGAGTTCACAAAGTCGTTGCACCACTACAAAAGGGTGAACGAGGCATTCTTGATGTACACGGTGCGTGACTTAGACAATGAATTGCACGTCCGCATATCTTCAGTTGCTAGGGCAGCAATGGCAGAATGGGCGGATTGGTTTATACAGTTTCCTACCTTTACCTATCTCAGGGTTTATGGTTATTCAGGTGCCCCGCCATGTTGCCAAGGTATCCGTCAGACGAGGTCATCTTCATGGAATTCTTGAGGCAAGCTCACGGTGTCCATACAGTCTTGAGAAATAGAAAGAAACCCTCTCTTCACTTTCCATTAGGATTGGGTATTTATACATGCAGGACTGCTGCAGATGCCAGGACAATTGGAGAAGAATTAGATAAATTCGGTCTCAAATCCTACAGTGAGAGGCGGTCATTTGATCCTCATGGTGTCTATGCTGGCCGGTTGGAGAAGAATTACAATCACATACCCACACTTGAAGATTTTTGGGCTAACTGTGCAGATGAGTTTGAAGTGCGAAGGCGTAGCTACAGCAGGTTGACTCTCCATCAGATGAAAGATTGCTTAAATGAAGATATAGAAGGGCTCTCTGATGATGATGAAGATGTTCTTCTACCAATGTACACTCAGAAAAGAATCGAGGATCAGCCTCTTCCACAAGTTAATTGGGCAAACAAGGAATCTCTTTCAGTTGAAGACAGAACAAGACAAGTCATTGAGTATAGTAAGGTTTTCTTAGTGCTTAAAAGAAAGAACTCTATTCCAGTAGCAGAGCCGCCAAGGATAATTCCCTCTTCTTCTACAGCACAGTCAAAAGGAAAGGGTAAAAGTCAGTCTCAAGATGGCGTCAAAGGATGTAGATCAAATAAAAATGTAAAGAGAAGGTTGGATTTCTCAGGCATAGTTATACAGGAACAGCCTACAGTAGACTCAGAAGTTCCTCTTGATGAGCCCATACCTCAGAATGAAGCAGAGGAGCCACCTTCAACACATGTTCCTGTACCTTTGACGGGTTCGTCACCAATTCACATTGATCTTGATATCGAAGATGATGAAGAGATCGCAGCAGTACCTCCTGAGGAAGTTAGTAGAGATACTACGGTGTCTTGGCTTGAGAACTCCTTAGGAAGGGTTAGGAGAAGGCCTTCATATCAAGTGAGTGTTGATGATCTCGATAATATTTATCAGGAACCTCCTAAGAAGAAGGCAAAGAAGCAAGTTCACTTTGATAGGAATCCTGATAACGAGATTGTCGTAGAGACTGCTGTGCCTCCAGAAGATAAGAATAGAGATGAGGTGAACATGGATGATTTTGTAATGGTCAAGGCTAATCTTGGTAGAAATACCAGACATGCAGATTTGAGTCTCTTCAAAGTTGTATCCGAAAACCTACATGAAAGAGTGCTTAAAGATGGAGAAGACAAGGCAGCCCTCAAGGCTGAAAATCAGCAGCTTAGGCTTTTCATCTCTAACCTTGTTCGTGGTTCTTCACAAGCAACCCAGTTGCTGCCCCAGGTCTTAGAGACACCAGCTGATCACCATCAGTTAAGACAGCTGGTCATATGTGGGAAAGAGACTCAGGAGTGGATCGAGAGCTTCATTGTCAGAGGAAAGGAGATCTTGGCTCGGATGTTCCAGTTGAGAGAGAATGCTCATAAACTTCGTCAAAGCATCCAAGGATTTGAACAAACATGGGCTGAAGTAAAACCTAGGCATGAGATTATCATTGCTGATTTAGACACAGCCTACGGTTCAGCAGTTTCAAAGGAGCACAAAAGACAAATCCTTGCATGGAGAGAACGTCATGTTTTCAAAGTTAAAACCTATGAGAGGATATCTGAAGAATTCATCACCTACAGGCAAAGGGTGGTTGAAGCTCTCCTTTTCATCAGTGAATTTGTCATAGAGATCCCCTCTCAGTACAGTCTTGAAAATGGTTCTTATGTCAGGCTTGAAGAGGTGCAAAATCAGTTCCAGAACGTTGTTCATAGTTGCAGCCCAGTTGGCGGAAGGATAGGTCATATTTCAGTGATGTCAGCAAAGTTCAATAAAGCGGCCAATGAGATTGAAGATTTCCTAAGATCTATTGCAGATGCCGAAGATATTCTTGAAAAGCGGTGTTTTGTTGTTGATGGTATAGATGCACCGAACCGGGACACAATCTCAGACTTCCTAGCGGATGTGATCGAGCTTTAAAGCAGCTTTCTTCTAGAAGCTTTCTTTCCCGCTTTCTTTCTATTCTTGGAATCATCCTTATCCATTCTTTGAGGATAGAAAGAAGATAAGATGTAATAGTTGGCGTTTCCCGCTTTTTCTGCTTTTTAGGGTTTTAGTTGTTATCTTGTTTCTAGATTTAGTAATAAAGCTTGCTTGCTGAGCAAGCCCTAGATTGTGAAAGCAAGGAGATTTTAGGGTTCCCTACTCCTCTGCTTCTCTATAAATAAGAGCCTTTGCTCATTTATTTTCTTTAACCGTGCTTATGAGAACAAAACGCTGAGCCTATTGTGCCTTCTATTTGTTGCTCAAGTATTGTTCATTTGTATTGTGATAAGCAAATTGTTGAGCCTCTTTAGCCAACAAGGAGTTAGTGAGATTGCTGTTTTCTATTGTGTTAAGAATAAGTTTGCAAGCCTCCTTAGCTGCAATTTCTTATTCAAGGCATGTTAGAAGGGAGTTTTGTTTTAGAGATTTGAGTAATAAAATCATGAGCCTCTTTTGCCTTGGTCTAAAATCTCAGATTTCCGTTATCTATGTTATGCTTTCATGATCTTTATTTCAGCTTACAGTGAAGTGTGTAGGTGTTTGTTGAGAGAGAGATTGTTAAAGTATTTTTGTCAGAAAATCTGCCTTGTTAATTTCTAACTTCTCTTGCTCTGCTATTACTTGAGAGGTTAGGAACGTCTTTAGTCTAAGTTAGTCGTAGTTGAAATTCTTATCAGAAAATCTCAGCTGCGGCGTTTGTGTTTAAAAAACCTTGTGCTCTAAGCTGATCCAAAAAGATAGGCAACTTAGTTTTAGTTTACTTTCTTTCAAACACCATCAGCAAGAGGGAGCTTCCCCTCCTAATTTGAAGAGCAGTTTATCTGTGCATAGCTGTCCGTTTTCAAATCCGCATTCCAGAGGTGCGAATTTAAACGCCAACAAAGTCAAGCTCCACACATCTTGCACTTAGACTAGGACATAAATTCTCTAATCCCTGCAGCCATTCAATTCAGTACTTTTCTGGTTAGCATTAGGAAAAACGTACCTTATTGTTGAATCATTCGCAACGCACGAAAATCCCCTTCCAATCATTAACTTGTTGTCAACTGCAAACATTCTGAACAATTGTGTAAGTCCCCTTGTGTAAACAACAAATCACAGCGAACCAACTAAGGGTATTCCATAGCATTTTCGGAACCTTAGAGTTGAACGTACGAACTTTCTTGCAATCTTAGCATACGGAATTCTTTGATCAAGAGAGAATGGAGTAGCCTTCGGATACTTTGTTCTGCTGATTGGTGCGGTCAGAAAAATCACATCAACAGGACCCTAGGCAATGGTACAAATTCCTCATTACCCCTTTGCTGAAAACTATAATGATAGAAAAATGTTTGCATCCTTCATCATGAGGGATTTTTGGGGTGTTGTGAATAATGCAATCTTTTGTGCAAGCCAATTTGAGTGAAGGATCTAGGTATCCTCTACCACAGGTTGCTCAATCAAATGGGAGTGAGTGCAATTTCCCTTCAATAATGTATGTTTTATTTCACATAATCATTTCAAACAAGGTCTTAGGCAAGATAGATTATAATGGAGATGTAACATCTTATAGGTATTTGTAACACTTAACCTAGTCCAACATTTTTCCATATAACATGTTATAACCTTCTAAGTATATATTTCCTAGATATTAATTAAGTACAAATTTATTGGATCAACCAAGTCAATAAAAATGAAGGTTGTACAGTAGTTTAGCATTCCTAACAAGCAATAGAAGGACTTAAATTTATCGGTTTACTCTACTAACCAATTCTTGTCCAATTTTTAATCCCCTTTGACATATCCCCATGTTTGGTACTAGATTTATTTTCATATCTTGGGAAAGTATTATTCTATTTCACAACATCAATTTATCCCAAAGTTTGAAAGGTGAGAATGATCCTAGGATTTGTGGGTTATGGGCCTATAATTAGCATAGGTTTATGTAACTTAATTTGTATCAAATTTATCCAAGGTACCTATATGCCTAATACTAATGTCCTTGATCTTTAATCATGAATGTGGGGTTATTTTGATCAAGGAAAGGAATTAGGAGAAGACTCCTGGCCGAAATGATCTACTCTAGATCAATTTGTAGGTTACAAGGTAGATCAATGCATTTCAATTATACATAGTATGGATTGGATTTGTACTTATAATTTTGTCCAAAACAAACTACTCTTAATTGTGTTCCTCCTTCATGAAGCTTGATGAATACACCCTACAATAAATTTCCAACATTTCTTGAGAGTTCAAATTTGTAGGTTCCTAAGGAGTTGAGTTGTCTTCATTATATTCTCTCAAAGTGTTGCTTAGTTAGGTTAAATTTAGGTTTTTATTACTATTTCTAATTCCAACTAGGCATGTTCATAATAATTTACTCTATGATGATTCAATTGGGTGTTATGGGTAAATCATTGCAGATTGCTATAGAATTCTTTTGTGGACCTTGAATGTTATTGTTTTGGCTTTCAAAAGTTTGACCATTCTAGGTCAAGATGATATTTCGGTGCACTTATATCTTTAAGTTTGAAAGTGAGATAATCTCAATCCATCTTTTGTATTATTAGTGATGCCTAAGTTTTCGTGACAACTAATGATGGCAACATGTGAATTTCTGTTGAAAATTAAGTTACATTATTAGATTTATCAAAAACTATGTTGAATGGTTATGATTGATTATTCCTTACTTGGGAGACATTGTGATATTTTGATTGTTTGAATTCTTGATGGATAGATGGGTGATGATTGCTTATTTAATGAATTGAATTGTGATTTACTTCCATTTCTTGAAGGAGTCACCACTCTTCTCAAATGGAGTTACATCCTTTTCACACATCATCAATATTCTTGAGAACCTATTTAAGTCTCTTGCAAAATTACTTAAGGTTATATTCTTAATTGGATTCTTCCAATGATGGTATGGATGAAATGCTCTCCCTTTTATATCACAAGTTTGAGGGAATCGCACCTTTTTACTTCAATAGTTACAACTCTTTATTATTGCATTTGGGTACTAATAATAATTCACTTTTAGATAAGTCAATTTGATAGTGCTTCTCAACTCACGAAGCATTTTGACAGACAAAGTTTTTAACATTTTCATAATTTTTTAGCATAAAGAAATTGTATATATACATGGGCTAATCTTGTTGAAGACACATCCAACATGAAGCAAACACATAGATATACGCAATACACGAAAGTATACATATAAATATACATGAAGCATATACATGAAGTACACACATGAAGCATGAAGCATATACGTAATACACAAAGTATACACGTAAGACATGAAGTATGAAGCATACACTTAATATAGGAAGCATGAAGCATACACATGAATACACGTAATACATGATGCATGCACATAAATGCATGTAAGTCATGAAGTATACGCATGAATACACGAGTCATAAAGTATACCTATGAATACACATAAGTCGCAAAGTATAGACATGAATGCACATAAGCCACAAAGTATACATGAATGCATGTAAGTCGCAAAGTATACATGAATACACGTAAGTCGCAAAGCATTCACATGAATACACGTAAATCACAAAGTATACACATGAATACAAGTCACAAAGTATACATGGATACACATAAGTCGCAAAGTATTCACATAAATACACGTAAGTCACAAAGTATACACATGGATACACATAAGGCGCAAAGTATACATGAAAGGAACAAGCATATAGAAATGCATTATTGGCCTACTTAAGAAGAAGGTTGAACAGTTAATTCTAGTTGAATGGTGGTTAAAGTCGGTTCATCCACAAGCTAGCAGGATTAATGCTCTGATACCAATTGCAACGTCCCCTTTTGGGATTGCCCTAAATCTTGCCCTAGAATCACAAGTTTAATGTAGTTAGGGTTTTAACTTACCAATTAAATGCTTAAAGAAAGATAAACCTTGGTTTAGCTCCTATAATCATGTTATATAATATTGGAATATAATTCATATGATCAAACATATATAAATATTTGAACCATGTACATACATAACTATTAAACTACACCACATCCATAATGCATAGTGGGAATTTAATCATAATACGAATTGGATGGGAAACCTGATAAGTCCGCCCGAAGCTATCCCAACTAAGAATAAAAGTGGATATACCATCCCTCTTGGCCCCAAGTGGCAAACCCCTGGTCATCCACATGGAGTGGTCTACTTAGTGGGTAAACTTGTATCTACATTCCCTATCCATGTTGCCTTATCCATTCCTCTTATGATTGAGATTCCTTGAATCCTTCCCAACAACCCATCCATGTAGAGATTGGGAAAAGCTACAATAGGAGGACCGTAGATTCTGTTGACAGGTGTTTTATGACCACACCAACATAGAATAAAGTTACCAACAGTTACTCTATCCTCTCTTGATCAAAATGTCTTGCATGCTAAGATTGCGAGAAAGATCATGCATTCAACTCCAAGGTTCCTTCATGCAGTGGATAGTCTCAGTTGGCTTGATGTGATTTGCTGGTATTTCAAGGGGACTTAGGTAATTGTTCACTCCAGAGAAAGGGGTTTTAAAGATTCGGAAGATTTCTCAATGAAGTTCAAGTTTCCTAAACTAACTGGAAAGTACTGAATTGAAATGGTTGCAGGGATTAGAAATGCTACGGTCTACTCTAAGCGTGGGATGTGAAGATCAACCCTTGCAAACTTCAACCAAGCTCTGCTTCGCCTCACTTCGGATAGCTTCCACAGAACCGGTGCAATCTTCAAAGGAGTAACTAGAGGTATTAAGATCACGATTCAACATGAAGATACCATCACAACGACACATACCAACATACAAACTGTAAACGAAGTTAGGTCCACAATATTCCAATTGACCACGCAAGGCGAACCCACCGTTAGTGAGTCCGCTAGTGGTATGGATTAACGAAGCTTGCTCAAATTAAACACCACATTCCACAACTAGCATCTACTTGCATGAAATAACATCTATTTTATTCTAAGCTCTACATTAAGATTCTAAGTGAATTGGAAGAACGAAGAAGCCTCGCTAGCTACCCACAACAAAAGATGAAACCACAAGGAATGATGACTCTTTTTATTATGAGAGTGTTCACAACAACTCTTTACAAAGCATTCAATTTGAAAGCCTTCCTTCCTCTTCAATCTATGCTATGCTCTCAATCTATGCTATCTCTAAGCTGTCTCTCTATGTCTAATGATCTAATGCTCTAATCTCTAATAAATTACAAATGAGGGGGGATGCCCCTTTTATAGTTGGCCAATTTCAATGAATGGCTCAGATTCAATTACAATGAAGGGCTCAGATTGAGCCAAATAAGCCCTAGTGAAGATTCCTCCCTAAAAACCGCCACAAAGAGGAGTGGGGTAATAAATGAGCAAAAGATTCTCAACTCTCTCCTAAAGACATAATGAGCAATTAATGTCCACCATCATCTTCTAAAAGATTCCCATCCATTGTTCTTCTCTTTGACTGTAAATTCGATGAATCTAGCCGACATAGCTTCAACCTCTTGAACTGATATGGCAGGCACGATCTCATTCTGAAACTCCAAGACTGCAACCTCTTTCTCTTGTTTGATGATGATTTTCCTCTTAGCTGTCATTCTTTGACTTTGAAGTGCTTGAGGATGATTTCTAACACCTGGGCTTTCATTATTTCACCATCTTGATTCTGAAGGATTTTCTAATCTTGGACTCGATCATTTCTTCCTTGCCACCTACCTCCTTGAGTTGGGTGCATATTGTGTCTTTGAAGAGAAATTCCAACACTTAGCCATTTCTTCCAACATCTCCCTTCATGATTTGGGTGCAACTGAGACATCATGGAGGAGCTTGAAACATGTAACTTTATCTCCTTCCAAGGTTGTGATGTTGCCCTGGAGTATTTGTTCCATCACCTCAAGTCATCATGCTTTGATCCCAGCGTTCATCCTACAAAACAAATAAAGAAAAGAGCATCAAAACACTTTATAATATAAACTCACTTTACTTACCTAATCCCCATGTTCTGATCTCCAAGGTCTGATTCATCATTTTCTCCAACAAACTTTACCTTCTTCATAACTCTTCAACATATGTGTGCTAGGGCGCATACCATCTTGATGTTTTCATCTTCTTGCCTTAGCAATTTCGTTCACCTATCTTGTCCATCTTCTTCCTAGGAGCTTGGTGTTTGAGTTTCACTTCACCTTGAGGGAGTCTTCTTTCATTTTCATGACTTAGACAAAATTCAACCCATCTTGAGCTTAGGCGCATTTGACCCCTTCTGCCTTCTTTTTCTATGCCTTAGAAATTTTTATCCATCTAAGCCTTAGGAAATTTTATCTCCCCTTAGAAAATTTTATTAGTCATAAGGCAGGCATCCATTTTGAAATCCCTAGCCAAGGCGTAAAAATTTCAAAATCATTTCCCCCTCAGAAAAAATATATTTTACAACTTTATTATCCATGGGGGTACACGAAGGGGTACATTTAATTTTTCTCACCCTTGAAAAATATTCTCCACTAATGTTTACATATCCCAGACTCTCAACTTGGGTGCATTTGACAATGTCAACTTCCATTTCTCATGACTTGGAAAAAATTTCTATCTTACTCCTCCCTAGCATCTTGGGCGCATTTAGGGTCCTCTACTTCCATCTTGACTCCTTAGAATTTTTTAAACACCCCCTTACACATGATGGGCGCATTTGAGGGGTCCATCTTCCATTGCAAACACTTAGAAAATTTTCAAGCCACCTTCCTTGCCAAGGGCGCATTTTGGAGGTCCTACTTCCATTTTTCAAATACTTAGAAATTTTCTAGCTTCCTCCTCTACTAGGGCGCAAATGGAGGGGTCTCCTTCCATTTTCCTTGACTTAGAAATTTTTTTCATACTTAGCACACTACCTTGGGCGCATTTGAGACCATGTGCTTCCATTTTACATGCCATCACTTAGACATTTTTCTTCACCTCAACCTATTTCACCTTGGGCACATTTTGAAAGGGGAGCTTCCACTTTTCCAACACTTTGAGAGTTTCTCATCCTTACTCCTTGCTAGGCGCATTTGGAGGGTCTTGCTTCCAATTTCTATCCCTTAGAAATTTTCAAGTCATGTCACCTTGATGGGCGCATATGAGGGATCAAGCCTCCATTTGAGGGCGCATATGAGAGGGTGTCCTGCCATTTCAACACTTAGAAAGTTTTCTCCAACCCAAGGGCACCTTTGGAGGTGTCTACTTCCAAATGAGGGCGCATTTGAGGTGGTGACCTGCCAATGCATCACTTAGAAAGTTTTCAAGCCTCCTTTTTGTCAAGGGCGCATTTCAAGGGGGTGGCTTCCAAATGAGGGCGCATTTAGGCCTGTGTGCTTCCATTTGCCTTGCCTTAGAAAATTTCAATCCACCTTGCTCATAATGATCGTATTTGGGGTGCTAACCTGCCATTTTTGCATTTGGAGATATCTGAACACTTAGCCAATTCTTAGCCTGCTCGCCCTCGTTTACTATTTTTAGTAAACCTCTAATTCTCAGACTTTTGCAACTCCTCTTGAGTTGAAATTCGTTCCACGTGATCCTCATGACCTGTTTGACCTGTTCACACTTGCCTTCCGTGCTGACCTGCTATTTTTGGCCCTGTTCTAGAGGTGACTTACTATAAATAGTAAGTACTCAGATTGCACTCAAATTTTACCAATAGACTACTTGAGAGATGTTGATCGTGATGAAATACATCAGTTTTTCATTTTTCTCGAGTTTTACCCCTCATTTTGAGCACCAAAGTTGAAAACCCTAATTTGACTTGCATGTGCCTCTATTGACCTCCATTCAACTCCGTTCTCGTTGCATGTTACTCTGGACTACTCTACTCGTGAAACTGATGATCTGGGGGCTGCTGGAGTGTACCTACTAAAAATAGTAAGTGCCTGAAAAAGTGATCAACCACCTGCCGGATGTGTTTGCATGTGACACTACTCGAGAGATCTCAAAAAACCCAAAAAAATCCAGAAAACTGGTCTGCATGTGGGTACCTGCTAAAAATAGTAAGTGCTTGAAAAGTGATCATCTCGACTTGCATGTTATATCATCGTCAAGCTCTCGAAAAACCCATAAAGAATATTCAAACTTGCATTGAAAAATCATACATGCAAACCCTAAAAATTGCTCCCGAAGGCAAGACTTGTCGAAAATAGCAAGTTGTCAGAATTTGCTCAAATTTTGCATGTAAGCACTTTGAAGTGTGTTGAATCTAATGCAACAATCAGTTTCTCAAAAACCCTAGCAGAAAAGCCTCAAATAAGGGACTTACTAAAAATAGCAAGTCGTACGATTTCACTCAAAATTTGCAGGCAAGCACCTCAAAGCGTTCTAAATGTGGTGTAGCAGTCAGAATTTCAAAAGTCCTGAGAAAAAGGTCCCAAATTGAGCAATTACTAAAAATAGTAAGTTGTCAGAATTCAGTGAAATTTAATGGGAACCTTCCTGAAGCTTTCTGAACGCAGTGCCAAGCTCAAATTTCAATTTGCCAACTCAATTTGACCTCCAAGTAGCCTGAAGAATGAAAACCCTAATCTGATAAAAATGCACTCCAGACTTAGCCAAAACTCCAAATTAGGCCAACAGATAGGTACATCATCGGAGAACATTAGGAACTAAGAGAGACCGCCGCAAAACCAAAGCCAAAAGGCCCGAACAGAGCAAAAATTAGGGGGTCCCCATTTTGAATGGGGTGATGTGTGAAAAGGTCACAACAGATTCCTCTTCCTAAGCCCAAGAGCAGTCACTCACCCCCTTGGCCCCAAGTGGCAGACCCCCGGTCATCCACATGAGGTGGTCTACTTAAACAGCAATCTAGTATTTGCTCACCCTACTCGTACTTCCCCTTACTTCTACCATGGTTGCTTGGTGGGAATTACAAACACAACAATATATATCCAATTCCATAGATATTAATAACATATCATCATTCACAATATACATTATAGTACATACCACAATGCTTGCAAAAATATAATCTGCTATATTCTAAGATGCAAGTATATTTACTACTGATTATGCCCTTATCTGCTGAGTGCAAATGATTAGCTTAAATCTGCTCTCATTGCCTTTTGTTGTTTTTAAATCTGCTGATGTGCTTCTGAAGATGATTTGATGATTTTTTGTCCAAAAGATATTGCTTTTGCTGATGTGTATTTTATATCCTTTTTCTCTTCTCCCCCAACTCCACACAACTCTTATTTCTTCTTATATCCTTAAGCTTTGATGAGGAGCAATCTCCTTTTTATAGGTCATGTCTTTTAGTTAAGAACTAATCGTTGCCTTTTTCTTTTTCCTTAACCGTTGCCTTCTTCTTAATCGCTGCTTTGAGAAACATATTAATTACAGCTTCTTAATCATTAGTAGATGCTCCTTATAGGAATTGCTACCTATTTAGGCATTTGCATCTTTAGTTGGGGCGATTAACATACATTAATATATGTGTCTTTTTCTTATGTGCCAGGGTATGGTCGGCCAAGATTAACTCCATTTTGCTAAAAGACATTAATTGAAAAGGCAGTCGGACAGTATCTACAATATAATTAATATAAATTCCCAAGGAAACCCGGGGACGCGTCCCCTGGGTATTTGCCCCCCGTCCCCGTCCCGGTGTCGTTTCGGGGACAGGAAACGCGTAGGGGACGGCTGACAGCCGTCCCCCAGAAGTCCCCGAATTTTGGGGACGTCCCCGATTGCCAGAAACGTCCCCGAGTGGACAGGGGACTGCCAGGCCGTCCCCTGGACGGATAGGGGACGCCTAGCCATCCCCCAACCGTCCCGGGGACAGCCAGCCGTCCCCTATTGCCCAGCAGCATATAAAACATAAAAATAAAAGTTTTTTTTTAATTTTTTCTTTTTTAAAACATTCCTTTGTGGGCCCCACGCCTTCCCAACCCTAATATGGTCACTTAAAACATTTTTTTACCTTCATTTGATCTCATTTTAACTTGCCAAGATAAAATTGCAGCCAAGAGCAAAAGTGAGAAGAGAAAGAGGAGGGTTTGAAGGAGTTCAAGACAAGATTCACAATGGTGAAGTTGTTCCTCATGAATTAGGGGTTAGTAAAATATTTCAATGCAAAGAATGCAAAGAGTTTGAGAATATTGTTGGAGGAACTTGTGTTAAATCCTAGAGGTGAGCACTGAAAATGTGGTGAAAGTTGTAACCGATAATACAATAGCATATGTGATGGCAAGGAAATTGCATCAAAAGAGGCAACCAAATTTTTTTTGAACCCCCTACATTACTCTTTGCCTTGACCTTCTCTTGAAGGATGGGCAAAATTGATTGAGAGAGACTAGTGGTGGAAGAAATCATGAACATCACCAAATACATCTACAATCACATTTGGGTTCTCAACTGGATGAGAGATCACACTAGAGGCAAAGAGCTTGTGTGAGCAGATTTGATAGAGTTTGCAACTAACTTCCTCACTTTGCAAAGCATGTGTTCTTTGTTAACATCTTTGAAATAGATGTCCGTGTGCCAAGCATGGTTGGATTCACCCTATTCAAAAATGGCCCATTGGGTTGCAAAGACAATTTTTAAATTTTAGATTGTATTCTTCAATTTCATTTTTTTACTTTCTAATTGCAAGATATTGTGTCAGAGTTTGTGATCCATAGATGTTTGTAATTGTGTTTGTTTTTCTGTTAGAACATAGGTTACAATATAACTTATTGTTCTATATTGTTTGTGAGAGTTTCATATTTTGTTAGTTTGAATGGTCATGTTAATTTAAGATTAGTTTCTTAGTTTGGGTGGTGGTTTGTGTAGTTTTAACTTGGTGGTATCTCATGCGAATTTGAAGGGCTTTCAAAAGCATTGAAAGCGACGTAATCAAATCCCACATAATTCAGTTTATTGTTTCTAGTATTGTGCACTCGTGATTTAATTTTGTGTTTATCTTGTGCATTCTAATCCTACTAGTGATATCAAAGGTGGTGGTATATCTATACAATATGATTGGTGATTGTCAAACCCATTGTGAGTCTTGTCTTCATCTATTAATTTGTTTGATAATTCGATTCTATGATGAATATGTCAATATGATTGGTGATTGTTATGATTATCATTACTCATGAATATCTTAAATTTGAAATTTCCCTATATTTTTAAAATTTATCTCTCTCTCTCTCTTTCCATATATATATATATATATATATATATATATATATATATATATATATATATACTATACAGCCGTCCCCCCGTCCCCTAAAATCCCCTCAAAAATTTGCCGTCCCCGAAACGCGTCCCGCCGTCCCGCCGTCCCGGAAACTTGGTGGAACATAGTAAATTCCATAATCAGCGCTGCCACAAATCTGAGTCAGCCATCTTTGGAATAATACAATGTAGGGAATAAAGCGGGTCATTGCAGGTAAAACAAGAAGGGGTTGTCAAAGAACAAATTATGGCATTCATTAGAGAACAAGAAGAAGTTGATGCTATGAGTGAGAGAGAAAAATTAAGATCTTATCCTTTAGCAAAGAAAATGTCATTGAAGCCACCTATAAATTCTCCTTCAATAATGGCCTCTCAACATCTTTTCTTGGAAATGCCCTCTATCGAAGATCTCTTCTTCCACAAAAGAGGCTCATTGGTTAAGGCATTTCAAAATGAAACAAGAGACATTGCAGATGAAAAAATTGCACATTGCATTTATGTTAATTGTCTTCCTTTCAACTTAGTGAGATCATCATATTGGCAAGAAATAGTGGCAACAATCAATAATGCACATTCTAGTTACATGAGTCTTGGTTATGAAATGGTGTGCACCACCTCATTGGAAAAATAAAAGAATTGTTGCGACATCACTCAAACCAATTAGGGATTCATGGATTGAAATAGGAGTGTCCATTCTTTCTAATGGATGGAAATTTTGCAAAAACTGACCTTTAATAAATGTAACCATGGTGTCACCAATCATAAGCAACACCCTCCGAATGTAACTAAATGAATTATATGGCATCCTCTTCCACCATAGGGCTAAGTGTAGAGAATGTAACTTCTACAATCATGCCCAAGCAAATATTTTCACTACCATTAAAAGTAGGAGCATTAGTTTATTTACTTTATGTTGCAAATCTCTCCTATCATCATTTTAATTGCTATTGTGGGCTTTACCACTTGGATACTTTTTCTGTGGTATCTCGAAGGAATTAATAAAAGATATTATAGAACTTAAGTCTTCCAATTTCCTTTGATACTCCAAAAATAGTGTGTCTAACTCCTCTAAAGTAACTATCTCAAAATCTAATATTTCATTCCTTTGTATAAACATGGGCTTAATGAGTTTCAATGCGTAACTTATTTGACAACCATTGTTGGCTATGTGTCTAACTCCTCTAAAGTAACTATCTCAAAATCTAATATTCCATTCCTTTGTATAAACATGGGCTTAATGAGTTTCAATGCGTAACTTATTTGACAACCATTGTTGGCTATGTGAAGTTGAGCTTCCTCCTCTCTAAAATGTATTTGTAGGGTCTAGTTGCAAAGGAATGGCAATGGGCATGTTACTCTAAGCTGTAACATTTGTGATATTATCTGTATCATTCTTTCTTGACCCCTTTGATTCCCTATCATGATATTCTAAAATAGATCTTCCCTTTCCTCATCCATCAAAGTTCTCCCATCTCTATTTGTGGTTCACAAGCTAGTAGGAAATCAACTCTAATACCACCATAATATCCTAACAATGTACCATGCAGATATACTAACAAAGTGAACCCTAAAAACAACCCTAGAGTTGTATTTTATTGATAAAATCTATTAGAATACATTATTAGAGTAATAATAAAAATCTATTGGATTACATCAATAGAAAAATAATAATGTGGAACTAATCAAAACACAAGTACCTAGGGGAAGATCTCTCCTAAATTAGAACTAATGTTATTATATTATGTTGCCCCAGCCACCCCACAAATTAGTCTACAATGGAAAAGAGAATGCTTTTGCCTCAATGCAATCCCTGGATTAGATTTGCCCACAAGAAACCAAAATGGTTTAATCCTCTGATCTCTAAATGAAAATCCAATGGGTTTCATCCTTGGATCAATAGATGAGTGTTGCCTAATGTAGCCACCCTCTCAAGGTTTGAAAAGATATGAAATGAGCATAGAATGAATGTCTCAAGGTTGGGCAGCCTCTATTTATTCATTGACATGTGCCAAACCCTAGGCACTTAGCCCAAGTGTCAGTAATAAAGATTATTTTTATTTGATATGACACTAATGTCACTTAATAATCAAGCACCACATAACATGACACCAATGAAATAACACTAAATTTCCCAAGTAGACAATAAACCTTGACCCCTCATCAAAAAGATCAATCATAGCTTGAGAACCACTCACCAAAAAAACCTAAGATAAAGCATTATGAACAGCTAACTCACACCCAAATCCGAATTGGAATAATCTCTCTCTATGGCACTTAAAACAGACATGTACATTTAAAAATCTCCAAGGACATGAACAATGTCAACAATAAAGAGGGTCCCTCAGGGTAAAACCCTCCTAGAGATAATGGTGACTGTCCCACCTCCAACTAACCTAAAATTTAGGAAATATCCCTAAAATATAGGAAATGGTCCAAGCTCATAAAAAATACGAAGGAAAAATGGACAAAACCAATCCTCACCAACATATACTTCTCTAGCAATCACCCCTCACCCACCAAGAAGTATAGAAATGGGCTCACATGTCCCACACACATGTTGAATTAGTGAAAAGGAGGCATTACAAACAAGAAACTTAATTCATCAATATGAACCAACATATCGGTAACACAAAATATCGATCAACTTAAAACAACAATGTCCATCCTTGAGGGTCAATTTAATATTTAAATAATGAACAAAATTGCACAAGAAATAATTAAGGTTCACTAGTTGTAGTACAAGAATTGTACATCCGAATAGTAAAAATCCCATTAAAAAAACCAAAGCATTAAACAAAATATTATAAATTACAAAAAATGCATTCACATTTAATACATAATTGCACTTCACAAACATCTTTGCAAAACTAGAATGGATCCCATTCAAATATAAAACTTGGACATTATAATTTCCATGGCTCACTAGTAAACATGCTCAAAAAATTAGATTCATAGACTTCTAAACAATCCCCACTAATCTTGAAAGTTACCATATGTTATTCTTGTAATCTTCTATTGCAATATTCCACATAGTTTTATTGGGTTTCTCAATGTAAAACTATAAATTTAAAAAAATAAGTATGAATACATGTAAGTTTACCATATTCTTAATGTCACTTCTTACAACTACATATATATAATAGAAAGAAAGAATAATCACCAAAGTTTCTCTACAAATAGAATTCATAAATCCACCAAAGGAAATATTTTCTTAGCTCAATTTACTCTCTGCAACAAGCTTGTATTATGATATCATGTTTAGAGGCACAAAAAGGGAAAATTAATGATAAAGGCTCTACAACATCTATAAATAAACATTTTAATAAGAATTTTTCTAACAATCCTCTAATTTGGGCAGCCAAGAAAGCAAGGGCTATCCAAATAGTCTTAACCATAGACAAAAACTACTCACAAGTCAAAATGTCAAGCAATTTACTTTCCCATGAACTCGCTACAAGGTCTCAATGAGTCAAGCACATATACTCATCATGAGCACTCGTGAGTGTTCAATGAACCTATGGGTCAAAGTTGCCAAAAACACAAACAAGAAATTCATGTAACTGCTCTTCCACAGCACCAGCTAGAGCAAGATTTCATGCCTATGAGGCACTTGTAGGAATTGAGCAAGCAACAACAAGGAGATTTCATGCCAATGAAGCACATGTAAGATTTATGTAGGCAACAACTTTTGAAATAGTGATTCTCTATGACTTGCTCCAATTCAATCCTCAAGGATCCTACCCTACTTCACCTACAAATCCTAGGGTACCAAAAGCTATCAAGCCAAAAAAAAAAATCTATCCAAGTGGCAAATCTTCAATAGAATAAGTTGCAATTTAAAAACTTTGTTTTCAAGGCAGTGAGGCTTTGGAGAGTGAGGATCCCATAATGAGAGTTTAAAACCAGCAAAAGTGGGAACCCTTGTGACTTTGTACTGTGGAGGGTCGTGTGAGGCAAAATTGAGGTTCATTGTTGTCAATTACAAAACCAACATGAATGTTGATGCAAAGATGGTGCAATGGATTGGCAAAGACTCCAAGAATCAAACTTCCGATGGCTTGCTTGTCTTCAACCCTCCTAGAAGATCTTTTGTGATGAACATCTAGTTTATGGATGCACACAAGTATATGATTGATGTTTTTTTTAAGGAATTTAAGTATTTTTTATTTTGTCAAGTTTTATTAAGTCATCAAAATTGGGTCTACCAATTTGTTTTGATTCACAAGTTTTCAAACTATGGTGTTACTAAGTGCAAGATATTTAAGAAACTAGCCACTATACATCACAATGCAAGGGTTGTGACATAGACTTTCCAAGTGGAAAATACCTAAAAAACAGCCACTATACCTTATGGTGTAAGATTTATATCAATATACACTACTTTAAAGGGTCATGTATGATTCATGAGTTTTAGAAGTCACCTACAACATAATCCTTGCACCATAAAATATAGTTTTCGTGAAAGTGGTCGTGCTTTACTAGTAGAAGTACTTGGCTCTTGTAAAGCTTACCAGGATTTTATTCTTCTTGTGTGGGTTATGGCTGAGACATGTTTAAAAGGGGATGAAACCGGGGGGCTTCATGCGAAACCCAGGCAGATTGGTAGAAGAGTTATCCCTCAAGCTTTAGCTGGTTAGCAAAACACAGAAAATTGCTTATGTGTTTCAGATCAACAAAAAATACATGTAATTGTTTTGTTTTTGTATGAAACTTCCTTCTGCAGTTATACATGAATGTGGCATAAAAAAATCCTAAAAACGAAAACATCTTATGAAAGTACTTTTGAGAGGCTTGGTGGGCAAAAAGATCCCTTTAATGTCAAGGAACCAAGAGGAAGGAAGATCTAAAACATGTCAGAGTACCTCTCATAAAGGATAAATAGGGAAAAGATTAATGGGATGAAGTATGATTTTCCTTTTAGATTTGAAGAACCAACGGGAAGGTAGTTTAGAAATATTGTCCAAGAACATATAAAAGGAGGGTAAAGAGGGCAAGATTTGAAACATTCAACTTTACAGAGCTATATCAGGTCTCCATCATAATCCAATGGGCCATGATGACGATCTGGGTTCAAACTCTATTAGACATTCTTATCCTTCTGACTATGTGACTGAGTGATCAAGTATGTGGAATCCTTGGGTAAATTTTGAAGAAAGAGGTATTGTCGGGCATGATCAAAGAGATACTAGGGAAGACAGCTTCTCCAGGCACTTCCTAGGTAGCAATTTCTTATTTGCTCTTAAATGAGATTAACCCAAACCAAATCTTTTGAGATACAAGTCCTAAACTATGGCTCAAGCTTTGAACCAAATGTTTAGCTTTAATGAGAAGAGATTTCCAGGAACATGACTCAAAGAGATACACAGAAAGCAGGGTTTGTCAACTTATAAGTTTCTTGTGTTTTACAGTGCACTAAGTATCATTCCCCCATTTGCATTCAAACAATAAAAATAACGCTTGAACACCCAAGTTTCACAAACCAGTGAACATAGGCCAAAGAGGTTCTACTTTGGTAGGGGAGCAGATATAAGCTCCCATATTTCTTCTTCTTGGATTAAAGGTTTCCTGAGTTTTACAGCACAGTACCTAGGCAGCATCTCCCTAACTGCATTCAATCAAGAAATTTAAAAACACAATTTCAAACCATAGTAGGGCATTCTCAGTTCAAGTCCGGGAGCAAATCTTCTGTGAATTTTGACAGAAGAGGCGTCCCTTGGTCAGAGTTCAAAAAATACCCTTCCAAATGGCTTGTTCTTGGCAAAATAGTTTCATGTTTCCCTATTTGCATTCAAACAAAAACACAATCTCTTGAAATTGAAAACCCACAAACTGGTTCATTAGCAGCAGGGGAATTTTGACAGGAGAGATAACCCTTCAACAAAGATGAAGATGTACCCTCTCAAATGGCTCCTTCTTACCCTAAAGGCTAAAGGCTTCCTGAATTCCCCTCTTTCTCTTAAAAGAAATAAAATAAATTGTCTTTTATTAAAAGTAATATTTATCCGGCCACACTGCAACCCCACAAATGGAAATGCTAAAAAGAATAGTCTAAACCAATAGTATTCTTCTGTCATGACTTAACCTCGCTGACACATTTCACCGAAATTTAAAATAACCCAACTAATGGGTGAACTAATAACCCTATAGAAAAAGCAAAAAACAAAAAAACAAATGCATAAACAGCTACCGCGACGCAAAATAATAAATTAAAAATAAGCTGAAAAAATTGAACCTCGATAAAGAAAGACGGCAGAAATTACTCGTACCCGCAAGACTCGCAAAGATCAGCGAATTGTCCCGAACGGAGAGGCCATCCGCTTCTCCACTCCGCACTCGATGTGGCACCGCATTTTCTATTAAAGCAAACTTTGCCGGCCGACATTGCTGCTTATTTTTCTCCGTTGTCTCACAGTCCCTTCTGTAAATGGAGATAATTTGAAAATGAGCTTGGCGGCGATTAGCGTTGGGATATTTCGAATATGATAGCATTGCACTTGCCATTGAGAAGAAAAGTGAAGTGAGAATCTAGAATCCTAACAACTTGCAAGATTCCTTTGCTATCTACATCCGTACGCATCAATTCATAATGTTCCCGCCGTCTCGTCTATTTTATTTATTTATATCACTTTACATACACCTACTTGTCACGTTTCTTCCATGTCGAAGGGAATTTTGTGTTTTTTTAATTGTTGTTATACTTTATTATCTTTATATTTAAAAAATAATGTCAACTCAAAATAATTTTTCAATTTTTTTATTTTTTATCACTAAAGATTTTTTAGTTCATTCAAGTTAGTAACAGCGGCAAACCAATCATAATAAAGATATTTAATATTTTGAAAGATCTTTTTTAATGTTTTGAATAATATTAATATTTTATAAGATTGTATTATAAAGAAATCCATCACAAATATGGAATAACAGCTTCGCAAAGAAAGTTTCAAAACTATGGCAAGCAAATACAGATGCACAATTTGTTCTCAATGCATATGCTGCAACAATGTATCATAGCTCATGCATTACAAAAGTGGACAAATCAATGACATATGCATTCAAAAGAGCACATAAAGACCATCAACAAGATAATATTGATGCTATAAAAATGATAAGCAAACCTAAAAATGTTTTGCTTAACTTGCAACAAATGTCTTCATAAAAAGTGACTCATATTGTTTTGTCGTTTCAAGTAAATTATAGCTCAAGAAAGTGCATATCCATTGATACAAGAGGTCATAATAATTGGATGTTGTTTTGAAATATGTAAAACAATTGAACAAAGTACCAGATGAATCAAAAGATGTAATTTATAATTCTTTAGTAGATTACTATACAAAATATCCTAAAGCAATTATAGACATGTCTTACATAATTCGTTTTAGAGTATAATAAGCATGGGAACAAAATTGAACCAAGAACAAAACCAAATATTATATGATTTATCAATTTTAACAAACATATTGATCTAGAAAAGGTCATTGTACAGAGTAACTTCTACTCTATGTGTCATTTGTGATGAATGAGAATACATTCAAACATAATTTTGGCTCATTTACATCATGAAAAAATGATTAAATATAATTGTACAAAGGACAACTACAATATCAACTCTGCATGGGGTGACATTGGTAAAGCTATGGATGAGCTCAATTCTAAAAATGAAGATAAAGAACAATACAACATACAACTAGATTTTAAAGCTATGAACCACAATAAATCAAATAGAATAGCTTCAAATTCATTTGAAATTGCACAACATCCACAAAGTATGGATAACATTGACTACTACAGATCAAGGCAAATATTAAACAAAGAACAACAAGCAATTGTAAAAGAAATTGTATTAAAAAAAATAAAAATAGCAAAATTCCATTGCATTTGTTTCTAAATGTCGTGTTAGAACTTGAAAAAAAAATCACTACAAAAACCATATACCAGACACTTTTTTGAATATACAACAATTTTATTGACAATGACCTAGAAAATCCAAAAGGTCTAATAACAACTTATACAAGGAAAACAACATACAACATATGTGGAGTCGCACTATACTTAGCATTCCACATAACTTTTAACAAGTCAAAATGCATTTCATTGAGCATTGAAACATTAGATATAGTGTCAAAGCGTTATCATCAACTATTTGTGATTCTAATAGATGAAATGTCATTAGTTGATTTAATATTTTTGTGTTACATTCACAAAAAATTGCGGGATATAATGCAAGTTCCTACTGCATACTTTAGAAATCTTGATACATTTTTTTGTGGTGATATTTACCAAGCACGGCCTATACTTTATATTGTGGTGTTTAAAAGTAAACTAACTTTAACTAAATCAATTTCATAGAATTTTTTGGACAAATAATGTAAAGTGATATTTATTGAAGTCGGCAATTCAACAAAAGGATCAAAACTTTAGTGCAATCATCAATAGAATTCAAGTGGGGTCTCAAACAAGTGATGATTTGAGATATCCTAATAAATATTGCTTTCATAGATTGCCAATGGACCCAACATTTCCTTTTTTGTTTTATAGAATAAAAGATATTAATACACAAAATGAAAAAATGTTATCAATTACTCATGGAGATGCGATATAATTATATACAAATGACGAACATGATGATAATTGTAATGCAATACAATGCAATAAGAATGTAACTACTCTACCACATAAAATATAGTTGAAACCAAATATACTTGTAACAATATGTGTTGGTAATTACAATGTACAAGATGGGCTAATCAATGGCTCAAATGGGATATTTAAGGCATATACAAAATTTAATGATTTTGATGTTGTTTGGATCAAATTTAATGACCCACAAATTGGCAAACAACAAAATATAAAAGTAGCACACTGTTATTTTGATCTCATTGATAAAAAAATGTTAGGAAGAGGTGTGTTGTCCACCTTGCATAATTTTATAATGTAATATTTATTTATTTATTTATTTATTTATTTATTTATCTATTGTGTAGTGCACATAGAGGGATGTGTGCATCACATGGGCTAGCATTCTTGGGGCCACTTTATGTGTTGTATATAACATTGGATTAAATATTTAATGTGGGGTTGCACATGGGAAAATATTTAATGGGAAAACTTAGTACCAAGAATTAAATGAGGGGTTAATAGTTTTGTAAGCTCATGGTATTAGTCACATGGTTTTATGTAATACCATTTGGTAGTTTTGTGTGAGCTTGTTTCTATAAAAGCAAACACATGGGTAGTTTTCTAAAGTTGGCACGTTGGCTAGCTTGGCTATTTTGGCAAAGGGGTTGAGAGCATCTCTTGTTGGAATTTATGAGCATTGAGGCATGGCATGGGATGTGTGGTTACATGCTTGTTCACATCAAGTGCTTGTGGAGGGTTGGTTGTTTCAAAGGTGTTATGGAGGAATCTGAAGATGTATTGTAATGTTGAATAATTTATGGATGCTTTTGGAGGTTAGGTTTTTCCCTCTTAAGGGTTTTTCCAGGATATATCTTATGTCATTTTTGATGGTATGTTGTCTATTATTTTGTATATGGATTCTAAATACTTGTTTACGTAGATTTCTCTATTTGGGTTATGGAAAATTATCTTGGGTGGATGCATATTTCCTTTCATTTGGTATTAGAGCCAAGTTGTGGTTTGTATAACCCTTGTTGGAGTAGATTTGATGCATATTTGAATCCAAGGATTTGCATGAAAGAATGAAGATATTGCATGATATGAGGTTTTTGTGCATGTTGTTTTTGCAGATTTGAGATTTTGAGGTTGTTGATTTGTGGTTATTTTATGCAAATCTAGGTTTATGAATCTTTGTTGGAAAAAGGGTTTTTTTATGGATGTTCATTATGAAGGTTTTGTAGGGGAAATGTTGCATATGACCCCTTGGGACAAAAAGAAAAACTGCCAAAATATTTTAAAAAAAAATTGCCAGATTTTTTTAAATAAAAATTAAACCATAATTTAATATTTGTGGTGGGTCTACACCACCCTTGTGGGTGGCGCCACCACCACCAACAGGCCACCCAAAGGGGCCACCATGTTTGGTTTAATAGTCAAATTATGCAACTTCTTTCAGGGGGCATAACTTTCACCCAGGGTGTTTGTTTTTTGACTTCTTATACTCATTAGAAAGGTGATTCCATGCTCTACACTATGTTATCAATGGTTTTTCCATATATATTTTTTATTTTGATAGTGAAATGCTTGTTGGAAGTCAGATGTTCCTTTCAATCTTAGAGAGGTCATAACTTGTGCATACAAAGTCAAATTTTGGACTTCTTATAGTCAATGAAAAGCTTGTTCAAAACACTACATAGTGGATTGGGTTTGGAGATGTTTTCACATGATTTATTTGGTATTATTTCAATATGAGCTATTTATGGTTTATTTTGACTATGGTGATTTTGTGAGCTTATGGCTATTCAAATATTGGTGATTTGATATTGGATTCATTGTATACTCACATGTACATCTTTGATTACTCTCATTTAGCATGGTTATTAGTATATTGTTGAGTTTGTATGTTGCATTGTTTCATCTATGAGTTGTGCAGTGTTGTGGATTATTTATGCTTACAGATTGCATTTATGACTTGAATGTGGATTGTCTATGCCCATAGATTCTTCATCATTGTTATAGATTCATATTTGTGGCTTGGTTTAGTCACTTGTTTTGTTTTTTTGGTTGTCATGTTGAGGAGAGATGGTATTACCAAGTGCAGTCATGATGTGGAACCTATGTAGTTGACTATTTGATGCAGAGATGTGTGACACAATTGGAGTTTTTTGTTGGTATATTCAGTGGTGATCATGGTGTCATGGATGTTCCCTATGCTTTAGGGAATTTAGCATGACATGATTGTTTATACAGGTGCATGATTGGTGGTGTTGGATTGATTTCAATTTGGTTCAAGTGAAAATGTATCTTCTTGGCTTGAGGGTCACGGTTTTACTTTTCCTCTTGGGAGCTCATATTACATTTGAGTTCTTTGATTGTGTGAGGGCCTTTGTTTGATCTTCGTTGAGGATATTTTTATCACAATGTCATGGATAGCTTGATTACACACAACTTGAAAGATGATAAGTACAAAAAATGCCTAAAATAGATTGTTTATACCTTATGTAATTGTTGATGCACAAAGCAGATTCACCCATGTAGGTCATAGATTTTCCCAAATAGATCTACACATTTTCCTAAACACAAATCGGATTTCCCCTATGTGATTGTATTCACCCAATTTTGTGTTGAGGTATCTAGTTAATGCATTTTCCCAAATATAGTTCATATTCTCCTATAAAATCATGCATTTGCCTCTTTGTATTTGGGGTATATTTTCAACACATTCGCCCAAGTATTGGAAATTTCACCCATTTGTAGAGTAGATTTTCCTTTTTGTGATGGAAATTTTTGGGATGTGGATTTACCTAAGTATGAATGGATTCACCCTTTAACCTACAACACAACTATCAATCAAATAATGTTGTAACCTGCAAAATCACCGTGTTTACAAAACACCCATGCACACCCATATCCACAACACATTTGGATGACTCAAGAGTTTGCACACAACCATCACGGTTGCCCAAAACAATGAAATAACATGAATATGCATCACCATAGACTTTTTAGGAAAATCTATAAAAGCTTCATAACCAAAGAACATGAATCTGAGCCATGCAAGTACAAGGTATAAGTAGTACAAGAACTCTAGGCCCATTCTAGACCAATTCTAGAACTACCAACATGCACATGCATATGAGAGAGCCAAGCTATCCAGAAGTTTTCAGACCACCCAAAGATCAACTTCATAGCCATCATGCAATTAGGGTAACAAAGAACAACGCCTTCAATACTTGGTCAAAGCACCCAACACAAGCACAGTACTCCACGGTTGAATAACAACCCAAGCATCTCCATACCATCAGGGAACCTCTCAGATAGACACCCAGTATGAACCACACTCTACTATAACACAATCATAAGCATAAACTCACATCCCTTGCATCAGGATCATTCGATGCCAACCAGGAGCCTCAGACCACATCATTACAATATGATCAACTCTAGTTTCTCCAACTTCAATGTCTTTCACGCTACGTGTTGTCTCAAAAGAGCAAGGACTTTTACTCACCAAAGGATCAATCATCAGTCGACTCCTTTAGATCTCCTCAAGCTTGCCAGGCTAAGAAATATTTACAGAAGGAATCCATAGAATCGAAACACCAGGAACTCTTACATGAATCAACATGCAAGCACATGCAAGACACGTGCGAGTCCATGCAAGTACATGCAACACACATGCAAGTAAATGCAACTCACAAACCTACACAAGCAAATCCCAGAAGAGGCTCTGATACCACTTGTAAGGAAAATCGGGTCATATCAGATAGAAACATCTAAGAACAATAGTGCCTTTGGTGATTTTAATTCCTTCAAATTGCCTCAAAGACACGACTACTATGTGTAGACCTTAAATCTGCAATGTTCTTCAAACAATGACCACCATTAGCTTGGTTAATCAATTCAAAACGAGCAAACCCAAGATCCCTATGAGATAATAAATCAATGCTTTCCAAATGTAATCAAATGACAAAAGCAAGCTAAATAAACATATGAAAAACATGAAATAAATCCTATCCCATAGTGGATTGGTGCTATTGTAGAAAATAGCCCTTTCCCAATCTTTTGCTCAACTCAATGATAAAATTGATATGAAGATGATATGGAATGCTAAGATGATAAATGGACAAAATCAGTTCTCAGTTTAAGAGAATGACCTTGCATAAAGATTGTGGAGTTGTGGAGTTGTGGAGTTGTGGAGGATTTGCTTGAAGAATGATGTCTCTATTTGTAGATTCTCAAATGCTAAGAGTGCCAAACACGGAGGATGTGGGACTAAAGATTTGGCCAATAGGAAGAGGCCACTTGTCAAGTTGCCATTGGTTAAGGGATGTGCAAGATTTGGGAAATGTGCCCATGAGAGGGAGTTTCAAATTCAAATTTGTGCAATAAATTTTGAGAGGGGGACATGAAATGGAGAATTTATTGCAATGTTGGAGGGGACAAGTCAACTTGTCCTCATTTTCAAACTTGAGGGAATATTCCCCATAAATGCCATGTTGATGGAAAATGTTGTATTTAATAAATCAATAAATTGATTTATTTGTGCAAGTGGCAAAATCTAGAGAATGTGATGGGTAGTTAGGTTAGGCTAATTAGGATTAGATCAACTTAATGATGATTAGGAGGATTTTGACCAATTTGACTCAAATATTTTGATTTATTTAAATCAAAGAGGGATGGAATATACATTTGGATTTTAATTAAATAAAGTTTGGTTTATTTAATTAAAAGGTTGATGTGAGACTTTGATTTATTTAATTTAAATGACTAACCTTAGGAATGAATTAAATAGTCCTGATTTACTTGGTGAATGGATGAGCTTGATTAATTTAATGAGCGGATACATAATGTTAATTTTGCATGTCTACACTATTCCATAAAGCAAAAATAGAAATAGTTGATTTCCCACATTAACCCTTATAAGAAAAGCACATGCAGAATTAACTAGATTCAACACTATGCACAAATTCAAATTTGCAGAATCAACCAACATGAAAGACAAAAGATATGGACACACAGATTTGCATGGGAAAAACCATTATGGGTAAAAAACCCCACACTTCAAAATGATCGAGCCATTGTATTATTTAGCAACAAATAGAGTTACAATACAATCTTAGGCTCATAGCCTTTATAGGATTTTTCATCTTGTTCCATCCAGAGAATACAAACAACTTAACCGTTCATAATCCTCGCACTGTTACAATACCCTCACACAACATATAGTGCAGATTCTTCTCCTCAACCTCTCGACCCAACCAGCCTCTTGGCTAGCCCAACCTAATGGCCAATCCATCCCTCACGACTAGTCCATCCCTTCAACTTCTCAAGTTCACATTCTTCACCTCCTTCAATGTTAATACAACACTTGTTTTATCCAATAGTTCCAGGCCAACCAAGAAAACCAACCGATTCCCAAATGTAGATCCAATCGTCAATAGGTTCCAGGAAATCATCATTTTCCACCTCAACATCCATTGGGTACCACCGAGACATCCTTCACAAGCAACCAAGTCAACCATTCCTACATCGGTGAGACAATATATCACTTCCCACCGATTCGAGCAAGTCCCGCCGATGTCCACATTGTCTTCACCATGTATCAGCATATTGGGGAGACACCCTTCAGAGTCCTGCCGAAGTATCCATGTCCTACCAATGAAAGCTTATCGACTTGTCAGAGGTTTCACAAACTTCACAACCCACAACTGATGGTTCTTAAGTTTCAACTTCCCACGACCCAGCGACATAGGTCCCACTGATACCAGTATCTCCTATCGACGAACCACTCCATTGCTCCATTGGTGGGACAAGCTTCAGTGTCCTGCCGAAGACACAACTTCCCACTAATGAGGATCCAATGCTATGTATCAGGTTGTGACAGCTCATAGACTCTTGTCGATGATGTCATCTCCCACTAATGAGAGGTGATCACTCAGTTAGGGGTTTTAGAAACTTTGAAACCCGTGACAAGATGGTTTCAGAGTTCAAAAAAATAATGATCCCATGACATGAAGGTCGATGAAGGAAACACCACGCTAAAATGAATTTCATCAGACCATCGTTGGGACTAAGAACAAGGTCCTACCGATATGAGGAGGTCAGGCTGATAAGAGATATAAGCTAGAATTCAAGGAGTATATCAAGCCAATAATTTGAGGCACAAATCCCAACAAATCTAACCACTTCTCTCTGTTAGTGCTAATAGGTTGCTTGAAAACCTCATAGACTTCTTTGAAATCCTCATCATCCTCATACATCTCTGTGAGTGTTTCAATCCCAACACTTTTTAACTGAATTTATTGCACCATTAATTCTCTTTTGCTTAAAGCATCAACCACCATGTTACTCTACCCTTTCTTATGTTTGATTTTGAAAGTGAAATTTTGCAGGTACTCAACCCACTTAATGTGCCTTTTACTAAGTTTTTCCTGGCTATTTATAAATTTAAGTGCATGATTGTTTGTATAGACCACAAACTCCTTAGGAAAATGGTAGTGTCTCCATTTTCTTATTGATTGAACCATTGCATACATCTCTAAGTCATATGAAGAGTACTTCTTTGCATCATACAATTTTTCAATAAAATATGTTTTTGGCTTATTGTCTTGGCTTAAAACTACACCTATTGCATGTCCACTAGCATCACATTATTTTTGAAAGACCTTATTGAAGTCAAGTAAGGCCAAGATAGGTTGCTCAATCACTCTCTTTTTCAGAAATTGCAAACTCTTATCAACTTGTTCAGTCCACACTAACTTCTTTTTCTTATCCCCTTTAATAGTGTCTATGATGGGTGCACATATATGACTGAAATTTTTGATAAAAATCCTATAAAAACTTGCAAGACCATGGAAACTTCTTACCTCTATGACTAATCTAGGTGTAGGCCACTCCAATATTTCCTTCACTTTGCTTGGATCCATCTTCAACATTCCCTTTGAGACCACAAAACTAAGGTACAATAGTTCTATCTTCGTGAACTCGCACTTTTTAAGATTAGTTGGCAATTTTTCCTCTTGTAGCCTTCTCAACACCAAATTCAAGTGACACAAATGTTCTTCTTTTTTAGAACTGAAAACCAATATGTCATCAAGATAAACAACAACAAACTTACCAATGTATGGCTTGAGGACCTCATTCGTGAGCCCCATGAAGGTGTTAGGTGCATTAGAAAGTCCAAATGGCATAACAAGCCACTCATATAGGCCCTCATTTGTTTTGAACAATGTTTTTCCATTCATTTCCTTGTCTGATCCTTATTTGATGGTATCTACTTTTGAGATCTATCTTTGAGATGTAACTCACCCCACTCAAACAATCCATTGAGTCCTTTATTCTTGGAAGTGGAAACCTCTATTTGATTGTTATCTTATTTATTTCCCTAGAGTCAATACAAATTCTCCACTCACCTCCTTTCTTAGGTGCCAAAACAGTTGGAACTGCACAAGGACTAAGGCTCTTCCCGATTAACCCTTTGTCAAACAACTCTTGTACCTATTTTCTGAGTTTTTCATTTTGTTGGGGTGTCATCTTGTAGGCTGCCTTGTTTGGTAGACTAGCCCCTGGTATAAAGTCTATATGATGAGTAATATCTCTTATTGGAGGCAAGGAGTTAGGTAGTTCTTCCACAACTATGTCTTTATAACCCTTCAACATGTCTTGAATCTCCCATGGTAACTCATCAATTCTTGTTGATGTTATGACAGTCCTAGGTATGACCATCACTACAAAACCTATCTCTTCCTCTTCCATTATCTTTAGAAACTCTTTTTCATTCGTGCTAACATCAGACTTGATCCAATCTTTTGGTCTTTATCTTCCTCCTTCAAAGGTGCTAAGGTATAGGCAACTCCATCCTTCTCCAAAACATAGACATTATTTCTACCATCATGCATTGGTTTTCTATCACATTGCCAAGGCCTACCAAATAATACATGGTACACATACATAGGGATGATATCACATAACACCTTTTCTTTGTACCTTCCTATTTGAAACTCTACCCAACACTGTACATTGACTAGCACTTGTTGTCCCTTATTCAACCATGAGACTTTATATGGTGTAGGATGAGGTAGTATCTTCAAGTTTAGTTTCTCTACCATCTCAAAAATAACTAGATTATCAGTACTACCTGAAGATAACACTTACCTTGACAGTTGCAAACAGTCCTAAATAGTGACTTCCTTTGAGGTGGCTCCTTCTCCATTGGAACCTTGATTAGTTTCCTCGTCAGCAAGGATTCTCCTTTCTCTAGTTCTTCTAGTTGTGGTGAGGAGTTAACACTTCATCTACTCCTTAAGCAACTTGAGTTCTTCTTTCATTCTTAAAGGTGGTAATTGATTTCTCTTTTGGACACTCCCAAGCTTGATGACCTGCAAGCTTGTTGCACTTGTAGCATTTACCTGTGAAACCATTGAATCCTCCTCTTTGTCCAAATCCACCTCCAAAGTTAGGCCTTCTTCCTCTAAAACCTCCTCTTTAACTTTATGCTTGTTCTTGGGAGGTGCTTGACTCACCTTGACTTCTTTCTGACTATCCTCTACCAACATATGGACCTCTACCTCGGAAAGTCCTTCCTCTACCTCTATTCTACTTTAATTGCTTCATATTCATCTTCTCCTCAACCTTTAAGGCTAGTTGATAATACTCTTCAAGTGCCTTGGGGCTTATAAGGCTCAACTCGTCTTGCAAGTTGTACTTCAATCAATTAAGGTATCTTGCAACCTTGTCAGTGTCATCCTCCATGTGTCTTGATCTGATACTCAACTTGTAAAACTCTTCAATGTACTTTTTCACTCCCATGTCCTTTTGTTTCAAGTTCTGCAACTTCCTATACAACTGAGTCATGTAGTCACTAAGCAAGAAATTTTCCCTTCAACTTGGAAATCATCCTATTGCAAGAAGTAATCTTGGATTTTCCTTTCTTTCTCCTTTCTTCCTGAACATAATCCCACCATACAGATGCATGACCTTTCAACTTGGTCTTGGGCAACTTTACTTGATGCTCTTCAGGTACCTCCTCAAACTCAAAGTACTTGTCCAACTCCCCTATCCAATCATGGAGTTCTTCACCATTCAAACTACTTGCATATACTGGCAGTTCCATCTTCACCTTGGTTCCTTCACCCTTGACTTCCTTCAACAATCTTTCCATCCTCACATCATCAACATCCCTCTCTTCTTGAGTTACTTCATCCACCACTTCATCTTGGTCACTCATATCCCTTGTAACCACTCCTCTTCTTTGGTTAGCTTCCACTACACTGAGTCTTGCATCCAAAATGACTCTCATTTCCCTCATTTCTCTAGCAAGGGCTTCTCCCAATTGTGTTGCTATTTTCTTTGCTACCCTTTCAGCTGTATTGAGTCTTGGAGACATCTTTCTCCTTTTGGATTGTTAACCCTTGTATTGGTTTTATTGGCTTAATCTATCTCTGATACCAATAATGATGCAAAGGATAAACAAAGGACAAAAACAAATGTTTCAAATTCTATTGACTCTTCTAAAGGTGTCTCAAACCCTACCTTGCAAATTTTCCTACAAGCCTTTCTCTTTAGGCTTAAACCTTCAAGAAAGAACTAATTGGGGTGCTTGTTGTATCAAATCTCACTCTTCAAACCTTCAACACACTCCACAGGGTCTCATCAAACCTCCACTTTGCTATGGTGAAATCAAACAAATATGTTTTCATTAAACCCTCAAAGACCTATTTTTTGGACAGTGAACACACACAGACTTGCATAACTTACACATATGATTGATTTGTCAAATTTTCCTTGGTAAACACCTGACCAACAACCTGAAGAAGGTTTTCACCAAATTTCATGAATTTTCATCAATGCAAACAAAAGTTGTGGAATTTTTTATCTTGCTGGAAACTCTAGCTCTGTGACAGGGCAATTAGCAGGATTTTGCTTGTTTCTCAAACAAAACACCATGAAATTACACAAAACCAAAATAATAAGACTCCCCAGATAAATCTCTAACTTTCCATCCACTCATAGATTTTCCACTGTTCCTTAGAAGACTGATTTTTGACTATTTTTGTAGAAAACTGTCATAAATTGTAATGAAAATAGGTTATTTTCTTGAAAACTTGCTCTGACAACTTCTTGGAGTGTTCCTTCTCATTTTTTCAATGTGAATGATCATAAAAAATAGTTACCAATCGAATACATCTGCCATTTCCTTCAAAACCTAATGTCTAATGTATCAAACTTGAAACATATGCCCTTTTTTACAACCTAGAATTGAAGAAAAACATGTAAAGAGACCCTACATGGTCTTCCATGGTCTTTCAATACCTTATTGGACTCAACAAACCCAAAATGAAGGTTGAGGAATAAACCCCAACCCTTTGACAAACCAAAATCACCTAGGAAATTCAAATTTGCATTTTGGCAAGAAAATCAAAATTTGAATTTCTAGGCCTATTTAGACAACCTAGACCATTGGACATGATCCCAATGGACCCCCTAAGACCTTTGTTGAAAACTGAGGTGATTATGTAGCTTAATACTTCGTAAAACTATGAGATTTTAGATATAATTAAGTGTTCTTTATTACAATTTCTTTGTATATGATTATCTGTTTAGATTCATTATTACCAATTGTAGAAATAGACAAAAGATTGTAGAAGAATAAGACCAGAAGATAGAAGTGACACAGCATATACCGTGGAGAAACCCTTTCAAGAAAAAACTCCAACACCAAAATCAATAGTGCTTGTATTATTTAACCTTAGAACAAGATTACAATAATTCTTTATCAATCCTTGCTTGAGATGCTTCTTTTGTCTTCAACAATTCTTCTTCACAACCTATAATAAACTCTCATGTGTCCAAGTATGAATCCACACATCCTATGCCATGCTTCACAAAAGTACTCTCTTAGAACTCTCTTCAACTTGTTGCAATAAATAGACAATTATGAACATTGTAAACTCCAAAGACTTGACAATTACAAGAGGATAAAGCTCCTCACAAATATCTACGCCATTCTTGTGCAAGTAGAGTTCTTCCGTGAAAAAAATGTCAAACCAAGTCCTTCATCAATTTGGGTGTCCCAAACTGAAGTCTTAACTCAACGTTGATTACGAAGATATCTTCCAAGATTCTCCTCAAAGTTGGCACCCAAGAATGGGCCCCACTTAACTGAGCCTTGTAAATATCTTCTCATGCAAAGGTGTTAACTCCAATATCTCACTTGGGTGCCCAAGGTGGGTCCAAGTCAATCTCTGTTAACTAAAACATATCTCTCCACCAATTCATGCGAACATGATGCATGATTGATCATCCCCACTTAACTGAATGTAGCCACATGTTATCTATCATGCAACTCAAGTCATTAGCATGCAACTCAAGTCAATTGAAGTCAACTAACATGTAACTTAAACTAACTACATGCAACTGAAGATAACTGAACCATAACTGAACTGAATTGAACTAATACTAAACTGAATTGAACTGAACTGATCTCCACTCATGTAAATATCAATTCCTAACTTCTAGGATCTTTACATGCATTACTAAAGTGTTATCTTTCTCCAAATAGTTAACTGAACTCAAGGTGGGTTCCACCTTCCATGTGGGCGCCCCATGTTCTTCTATTTTGCAGGAGCTCTTCTTGGCCATCCCCACATGTTCCTATCATTTAGAATTAATTACAAATGCCAATTAACATGTTCATTTCATTTGAATTTAATCTCTTTCTAATCCTAGTGTTGGGGAACACTTTCCAAGGACTTAGGAGATACATGAAATATGTTTAGGATTGCAATTAAATGACATTCTATTCCCAACAACCTTCACCAACTTAACTAGGACTCTTAACATCAAAACAGGTAATAAGAACATCACCAGAGTGATGCTCCTGCATCAGTAGATGTCTAGACATTATCATTCATCACATCCCATAGATCTTGATCAATCAACAAATCTTCCATCTTCAACTTACATATTTCAAAATTTGTGCCAAAAAAGTCTCTACCTCAATTTTCTTAGATGTGCTCACCAACTCTACTATCCTACAATACAAAACATGAAATAATCTACACAAGCTCCCACTCAAACCTTGATTAACTCAAAAAACCTTGTACCCAACAAATAGAACCAAAACTGGCTAGCCTCTGATAACACTTGTCAGGAAGCAAAGTTGTGCGAAAATGCTTCCTACGCTAATCTCAATATGAATGATACAAATTTCAATTCAACTATTAAAGAGACTTGAAGAAACGTATGAAATAACATAAGCAAAATAACAATAAAACATAATATTGTGATTTATGTGCAGAAAAAGCTTTCAAGAGAAAAATCACACACTCCAAACTTTGCACAATCTACTATTAAATCTTGAAACATATTACAACACACTTACAATGCAAGTTCTTATAGGACTCTTACCTCAACTAAATACTCAAGGAATTCCAATAACATTTTGATAGCATATATAATTGCAAACTAAACTCACTTGCTAAAAGACTATCCAAAAGCACAAGTATATATAAAATTGCATTGCATGTGAGAAACTTTTGGAAGGGAGGTCCCATTTTATAAACAAATAATAAAAAGATGATACTCATCATAAATATCATAATTATCTTGAGTGTTAACTTGTTCCCATCTCCATATGATATGCTTATCAAAATAGTCTCTTTACTTGTCATAGAAAAACACCTATCCTTTGCTATTATTATTTTTTGTATGCAAGGTTGAGACATTAATTTTTTAACATTTTCTCACTTTGAATACTTTGCAAGAGTCTATAGAAAATACGTAACTAATTGTTGGGGCCAAGAATCCCATTGATTTTAAACACCATCTAAACTTCTCTTTGTTAATGTATCTATAACATTTTCTAAAGTTTCAATCTTCTCTAGCTTCATCTTGCCATCCTCAACCATATATCTAACAAAGAGATATTGTATATCAATGTTCTTGGTCATGACATCAAACATTGGGTTCTTCAGTAGGAAAATTATGTTATGACTATCATAATATACTATTACTACACCTTGTTTGAACTTTCTATTTGAACATAATATTTTAATACAAATGGCTTCCTTGTAGACATGAGTAGTTGCCATATACTTTGACTGTATAGTGGACAAAGCAACTACAACCTATCACTTACTCATCCAATTGATTGCACCACCAAATAAAATAAACACATATATGCTATTGGATCTCTTGCTATCACATCATCAACCCAGTTTGAATCCACATAACCTCTAATATCCAAGGAATCTTGATCTCCTAATTCATGAAGATGTAGAGTACTTTGAGGTACCCTACAATTATTTAAAGACTCTTTTTACTACATCTGAATGTGCTCTTCCTGGATTAGACATGTATCAAGAAATGACTCCCACTAATTGGGTGATGTTTTCTCTTGTACAAACCTTAGCACACACAAGGCTATTAATTGCACTTTGTTATGGTACTCAAATCATATCTTTCATCTTTGATGAGGATGTTGGATAGTGCAAGATAGACAACTTCGTTCCCATCATAATAAAAATACATAATGGTTTAGAATCTTGCATATTGAATTTTCTTAGAATAGTACCAACATACTTGCTTTGGCCTAGCCAAAGATTTTTATTACGCCTGTCTCTTCTAATTTTCATTCCTAGAATGTGTCTTGTCGCACCAAGGTCCTTCATTTCAAACTTTATTGATAGTTGAGATTTTAATTTTGTAATCAAACACTTTTCTTTGTCAATAAACAACATATCATCAACAAACAAGATAATAACCAAGAAACGATTACCATTAGATTTGAGATACATAATGATCAGATTTAATTGCACAAATTCCAAACTCAACACATGTATCAAAATTCTAGTACCACATCCTAGAACTCTATTTTAAACTATATAATTTTTTTTAACTTATAGACCAAATGACTTATACCTTTCCCTACATAGTGCTTTGTTTATGTCATAAATTTCTTCCTCCAAATCACCAAGAAGGAATGCTTTGACATCCATTTGTTCAATTTTTAGATCATAAGTAGTTGCACTAGAAAGTAAAAAATGAATGAATGTCATTTTAGCTACAAGAGAAACAAATCTCACCATAATCTACTTCCTCAACCTGGGAGTAACCTTTCACGACCAACAATTCTTTATACTTCTTGATAATGTAGTTTGAACCCATTTTATTTTTTAACACTCATTTGCAACCAACACGCTGCCATCTCTTCATCCATGAATATTTTCTAAGACTTTACATCATTCATACCAAGAGCCTCTTCTACTGATCATGTGTCGGTTCATTAACATTAGAATTCAAAGAAAATATACATCTCCAATCATCTAAAGAATACCCATACCTTTATGGTGGTTTTCTATGTCTGCTAGACCTTCAATCAAGCCGAGGTTCATGTTTTTTTATGATTCAGCACTTGGGGAGCTTTCCTTAACTTCATATCTTTCTAGGGGCCTTGATTAAATTTTCTTAGGCATAGAGGGAAATTGCATCACGTCTTTCTTTTCTTCCTTTTGTTTTGGTTGCATTATAATAGGAGAAGGCTTAGTTTCTCTAAAAATAAATCTTTTTGTGCAACAAGATCCTAAAAGTGTGTATCCTTTCACATCATAATTGTATTCGATGAAGATACATTTAACAACCTTGTTATCCATTTTTGTTTACTTCTCCTTTAGCATATGTGCTTATGCCTCAAAACCAAAAACTCTCAGATTTCTAAGTGAAGGCTTATGACCCAACCATTCCTCCATTAGAATCTTGTCAACAAGAGCTAATGCAGGAGACCTATTCATCGGGTAGTAGGCAATGGCTACATCTTCAACCTAAAACTTTTGTTCTAGTCCAACATCACTTAGCATACTCCTAGCCTTCTCCATCAAGGTATTGTTCATTCTTTTTGGAAATCCATTTTGTTGTGAAGAATATGGAGTTGTCTTCTATCTCTTAGTACTACAATCTTTATAGAATATTTCAAAGTGTTTGAAGCAAAACTCATTGCCATTGTCTATCCTCAAGCATTGAATATTTTTTTCAATTCACAACTTAACCATTGCTTTAAATTATTTGAAATGACTAAAAACATCAATTTTAATTTTTAGAAAAAAAACTCATGCCTACTAAAATCATCAATTTTACTCTTTAGAAAATAAACTCGTCCTATTGAAATCATCAATAAAAAAACATGATAAACTGATTTACCAATCGAAGGAACATCAACTAGACCAAATACATGGAAACTTATGAGAAATCAAGTGAAATTGAATGGGCTTTTTTTTACCATAAACATAATGGTCACAAAATTCAAATTCAAGATTACAGTCATCCAAATCATTGACAAGTTTTGTTTATCAACACTCGTAGACCCTTCTCTCCTATGCGGCCAAGTCTTTGGTGCCATAATATATCTTATCTATAGGCAACATTGATTTGATAGATAGAGCACTCTTGGGTACCCAAAAGCCACAACCATTTGTTGAAGAGGAAACCATCTATTCTTCTAGTTAAGTAGTCTTCAACTTAATCTTAACAAAAGTGCTATTGCACTCAACCGTGCATGCGTCAAGAAGGTACAATTTATCTAATTTACTTCCTCTTTCTATCATCATAGCACCTCTCACTATTTTCACACTTGCTTCAAAAAAATGTACATGCACACCCATATCTACTAGCTTAATGTCAAATAAAAAATTAATTGCTAATCTCGGGATATGCAAGACACCATCAAATCAACTAACTCTACCATTAAAATTTTTCACAGAAATACTTTCATGGCCAACAATGTCAAAGAAAGAATTGTCACCCAAATACAATTTACTGCCATCATACTTTTCATACTCACTAAACCATTTTTTGTTTGGATTCGTGTAGAAAGATGCACCTGAGTCAATCAACCATATAGTACATCCCGCATGACTGGCCGAGGCTGCAATAAAAACATCTCCATCTTTCTTCTTGAACTCAAAATTAGAATCTTGCTTCTTCTTCTTTTTCTTATAGTCATTTCAAAAGTGTCCATATTTTGCCACAGTTCCAACATATTGCCTTGGAGTTACTAGGGGATTTTGATCTCCCTTGTTCTTGGACATAGAACAACTATGCTGCTTTTCATTCTTGCCTCATTCTTTTGGTCTTCCTTGAATACTCAAAGCCTATTTCATTCAAAGAGACCTTCATTTTCATTTCCTCATAAAGTAGAGAACCAACAACATCCTTCATCTTCAAAATGACTAAGGTGCTCCTAATAGCCATGACCAAACTATCTCATGACTCTAACAATGAACATAGGAAAGTTTGGTACCTTTCTTCCTCATCCATCTTCACCCCAATTGAGGTCAATTGAGTCACCAACATATTGAAAGTTTTAGAGGCTTAGTGATTTGTCGATCTTCCATCTCAAGGAATGCAACTTCCTCAAGAAAATCTTATTTACTAGAGATTTGGCTTGATATATCTCATCTAGCTTCTTCCATAACTTCTTTGAAGTGAGTTCTTCATGGACATTTATCAAAGTCTGCAAGGCATAGTCTTAATACCATTACATCATATTTTGTAGCCAATGTGGCTGGACATTATCATCCACCACATCCCACAGATTTTGATCAATCAACAAATCTTCCATCTCCAACTTCCACATTTCAAAACTTGTGCCAAAAAACTTCTCTACCTCAATTTTTTAGATGTGCTCACCATCTCTACTATCCTCCAATACAAAACATGAAATACTTTGCACAAGCTCCCACTCAAACCTTGATTAGCTCAAAAAAACCCTATACCCAACAAATAGAACCAAAACTAGCTAGCATTTGATACCATTTGAAAGGAAGCAAAGTTATGTGGAAATACTTCCTACGCTAGTCTTGATAGGAATGTTACACAAATTTCAATTTAACTATTACAAAAATTTGAAAACACACATGATATAGCATAAACAAAATAACAAGAAAACATAATACCATGATTTATGTGGAAAAAACTCTTTCAAGAGAAAAACCCACACTCCAAAACTTGCACAATGTATTATCAAATCTTGAAACAAATTACAACACTTGCAATGCAAATTCTTACACAAGTAACCACCTCAATTAAATCTTGGAAGATTTTATTCCAGCATACAAACTTGCTAACTAAATTCACTCACTAAATGACTAACAAAAAGCACCAATATATATAAAATTACATTACATGTGAGAACCTTCTAGAAGTAAGATTCCATTTTTAAAATAACTAATAAAATGACATCATAAATATCATTATTATCTTGACTGTGAACTTATACCTAATCTCCAAGCAATATGTTTCTCGAAATATCCACTTTACTTGTTATTACAATACATCTATTCTTGATTTTTACTGGTTTTTATCAAACAAGGTTGAGACATTGATTTTTTAACACGAACAACATAACATTCATGTTATGAAGAAAACAACCTTATGAAATCTGGATAAAAAAAGATAAAAACAGCTACATGATTAACCAAAATTTAAATTACGGTCTTATCAGCTACTCATAACAAAGTACTAGTTTGAGTGCAAGATTTCTTCCTGTTACTGCAAATTGCAGGAGTTTTGATATTCCCAGTTGCGTCTAGAATGATAATAAGAGTAACATTCCTTATAAACACATAACTAATACGCAACCTTGATTTTGCATTGATTGTCAAACTATTACGTGATCTATTGTTCAAAGCTGAGCTGCACAATTGTTTAAAAATAACAGATCTCAACAAATAACATATGTCAATTCTCATAAGAAACCTTGGATTTTAGCATGTACAAACTTGGATTTAGTAGCAACGTTACTTGAAAATACTGAGCAAAATCATTAACATGTTGGTCTTTGTAATTTCTAGAAAGGTGTAAGAGTAGCTCAAATGACATTTGAGAAATATATTCCAGGGCAATAAGAAATTAACAGCTCTCACCCAAGGCCAAAAGGTTACCAATGCATTCCAGCATCTTGCCAATGTGAAATAGGCACATATCAAGTCTCTATGCCTATACAAGGAAATTCTGTAAATTACTATAGTTGGCATTTGGCACTATACCTCTGCAACTTGCTTAAAAGCATTCAATAAAAGATGGCGGGTTGTTTCTCAAATCAACAAGGTACCAATTTATTAAGCCATGTTGCACCTTCTGTTCTTTTGTAGAAAAAATGTTCACTTCTCTTAATCAAAAAGGGAGGGAATATATTGCTGTTTCTACATAAATCCCTACATTAGTTATAGAGTTGTGTAAAATTAGTCCAAATTCATGGGAAGATAGTTTAAGAATAACAATTACATGCTAGGCTGCTACTGCTGTACAACAGCAGCTGATCAAATCTTGCAAGTAGTCGTGACTGGTAATGTACACAAATGAAGGGAATTCTTCTCTTCAATTAATATAATAGACATGAAAAAATTGATTATCATTCGTATGATCTGCATCCTTTCCAATTAGGATTGCCAATTTTATTGCTAATCTTTATGCATGTGACACACACATTAAGTCTTTACGTGGATTAAAAAACATAAAAAATCAGAGTTAATGTTCCTTTCTACTGTTAACCTGTATTCCACAGGGATGTGTCCCTGGCCCTCCAACCACTGTCCCCAGGCCATCCACACAAATCTTCAAAATTCTGAGACATTTCGGAAATGTGCCGCAGGAACAGGAAATGGCGTGGGGACATATGACTGTCCCCAAAGGTAGTTGGGGACATCTGAGACGTCTTGGGGATGGCCAGACATCCTTGATGGCAAGGCAACTTTTTATAATGTTATTAAAAAAGAATTCCTCCATGACATTAAAAAAATACTGTTCTAATTGTAGTGCATCCAATGCTGGGATGAGGTCCCGCAAATGTGGCCTCACTGGTTCATAGCTCCAATCAAAAGCGTTCACCAATCAAAAAAAATACTGTTCTAAAATTCCTTCATGAATCTTTAACTGTTATATAACTGTTTTAAAATTCCTATGACATTAAAAAAATAGTGTTAACTGTTATATCATTAGCTTTGAATCTGAATCATGATATATTTATTGATGTTATACTACTGTACCTGCTGTCACTGCTGTCCTGAATAATTTTATTGCTGTTATACTGCTGTCACTGTCTTATTTTTTATGTCATGTTACTCAATATTAGTTAAATTTACTGAAATTTCACTTTCTTTCTCTCTGTATATATAATATATGCCCCAAAAATGGCCTCCAACTGCCATCTCACCGTCCCCATCCCCAAAATGCCGTGGAACATAGCTTTTAACTGGCCAAACTTACTGCGGGCCTTAGATTTTTTATGATGAAAATATTTAATTCTAAGGAGTTGCCATCTAGAATAATTTATATTTGAATCTCAAGATCCTGCTTTTCATTTTAAAATTATCCTATATGTCTGCTGAACCAGGAAAACAATAACAGTTTTTTGCATCGACATAAAGCTTGAAAAAAAGTTAAAAACACTTGGTTGGCACATTAACTCATTAAAGATGACTGCAATATTTAACAAAAGTTGATTAAACATGTGAGATCTCTGTTAAATACAAAATTATGATATAGATCATAGGCTCATCAAGCAGTGATGTGCTTTAATTCAAATACCAAAAGGCAAAGAACAATAGAAGATGATAACTCTTAACTCAGCATGGCCTTATAGGTCTATTAATTTCAATTCAGTAACAATGAGCCAACAATTGCCAATTGATGCATTCATGATGGTTAAACTGAAGCCTTACCATCACACTGTAATAAAGATACCTCTTGACATCCCAGTGAACAAATAATTATGCAGCATATAAAGCTTGAAGATCTTCCTCAAATACTAACCAACTATAAAGATCTCCCAATGGATGATGCATTGTGTATATTCTGTATCATTTAACACATGCCCTAAGCATGCTGCTCAGGAAAATGCTCTAAACATTTCAAATTTGATGGTTAGGAACATTTAAGTCTGGATTTTTTATTCCAACTAGCACTAGCTTTGCTAGTCAAACTGTTGTCGTAGATGCATCTCAGTTTCACTCTTCCATGTGGTGTGACTCGACTGGCCTTTCATACGCTTATTTTTTTCTTTGTCTTTAATTGTTGAACCTTTTTTCTTTTCTTTGTTAGGATCCCCAAGAGGCCGGTCACCACAAACTGGGCATACTACACCTTCTCGTGCATTAGAATAGGTTTTTGGCACACCACACTGAAGACACATCCTTTATTTACAAAAGATAAAAGTCAATCATAATTCATTGTTAAATTATCTGCTTCAAATGAACTGCAAGTTCAAATAAAATGAAACAACTGACCCCAGTAGCTTTGCAGCATCTTCTGGAGGTGGCATGGTTGCTCCAGGAGTTCGCTGGCTATCACTAGGACTTGATGCTGGAATAGTCTTGGGAGGTGGCATCTCTGTGGTGGATCCCTGTGGTACAGTCCCTTCCACATCACTTCGCACACGTTCACGAATACCCACCAACTGTGCTTTAGCCTCCATAACAACACCTATAAAGTGCACATGGATCGTAGTTAGTTAACAATAACAGTAATACAACTTTCATTTCGTACAATGTACACATCAAAACAGGCAAAAATTATGAAATAGAAACTTCCATATATTCAGAAATTACAATGAATGTAAATACAATAAAAAACATTTGGCATTTCAAGAACATCTTACATGATAACCTCATAATGAAGACTGCAAAAAGTGGTCTATTTGCCTCAGCTATCAATCAAGAAATAATCTTTTATCACGTGTTTCACAGCAATTCTTTTGCTAATAGCAATTTACTCGGCTGAATAAATTCCTTAAATTAATCTCCAAATCAGTTCATGAGCCCATTTTAACCAAATTCTCTACAACCCTTAACTCACCATCATCCCTAAAGATAATTTAAGGTCTTCTACAGTTTTCCCTCCAGAACATTTGCAGCTTGTGACCTAGCCTACACAACTTTCAGGATATCTTCAAAAATTAAAGGCCATCATTCTCAGATGACAGAAAAATACAGAGAAAACTGTTAAAAATAGGAAATTGCCAAAGATCTCTGGCTGATTCCAGCAAAGCCCAGCATACAAAATAAGCTGCAATTCATGCAATGAAAGTTGGTCCAGCATATAACCATTAGTCTTAGAAAGTAGGTGTGTGTAGATGAATAAAGCATATGTATGTCAAGGCATGCATAGGTTGTTAGAAACCAGTCTATTAATTATGTACTTCAAGCATGAAGTTGTAAGTCATAATTTATCCTATTCATGTATAAATATATGCTATATCAAATAAGAAAATTAGAGAACACAAGAAAACTTGAGAAGACTATGTTTATTATTACTTATTGTCAGCTTATGTTTTTACTGCACAAACTCCAACTCTGCTCCATAGTTCATATGGTATCAGAGCTGTAGATCTCATTTTTTTTATCACCAAGCACTCTTGTAAGATTCTGAATCTACAAGAACAACGAGATGGCAGTAGATGGTGTGGAAGAATTGCAAAGGCTTGTAGAGTGGTTTAACGGTGAAGGGTGTAAGCTTTGGAATCTTAGAATGAAGATGTTCTTGCTGAACAAGGAACTGTTTGTGTTAGTTGATGGAAAGGAGGCCAAGCTTGCATGAGATGCAGATGCTATCAGCAAGTGGGAGATAAGAGATGCTGAGGCTTGCTCTTGGATGCTCTTGAATTTGAGAGATAATATTATTATACATGTCAGTGAGTTAGATATAACAAACAAAGCTTGTTATCAGTTGACTCAAGTGTATTAATTGAAAGATGTCAATACTAGACTGTATGTTCGAAAGAAGTTATTCCAATTGAGAATGCTGGAGTCACAAAGTATTGCAGATCACATGAATCATTTTAAGTCTCTCAGAAATCAGATGACAGCATGTGGGTCAGTGATTTCGGAAGATGTAGTGATGACGCTTCTTCGGAGTTTGCCAAAATCCTATTCAGGATTGATAGTATCTATTAGCATTCAAGCCAATCAGAATTTGCAGAATGTAATAGCATCACCACTCCATGAAGAAGTAAGAAGGAAGGATGTAAGATTGAATGCTGAGATTTCTACAGCACTGTTTTCAGCAAAATACAAGGGCAAGGCAAAGAAGAAGATAGAAAGTAAGTCTCAAAGTGCCTCTGAGAACAGTCAAGGGACAAAGGTGGAGAAAAAGAAGCCCAGAAAATGCTCCCATTGCGGTGCCAAAGGAATTTCAATAAGCAATGCAAGAAATGATTAGCATGGGTCGAAGAGGTAAAGAAAATGAAAGAAGCAGAAGTCATTGTAGCTTCACGTTGTGAGCAAGAGCAATTTTTGCAGGCCTTAAACCCACAAGCTCATACTCTATGGAATGTTGGTATTTGGACTTAGTAGCGAAACATCATGACACCCAAATAAGGTTGGTTCCCAATATACAATGAGGTTCCCAAGGTAAGAATATTATTCTTAGTGAAAAGAGTAGGCATGAAATGAGTGGAGTAAGAAACATTTCATTAAAAACACCTGATGGTGCATATAAGGAAGTCCATAATGTATGGCATGTTCCAGCATTAGCTATTAGTCTTCTAGCAATTAATAAGATTGCAGTGTTTGTGTTCTAAAAGATGCAAAGGGAAAGGTCATTGCAAAAGATAACCAGGAGGGAATCCTATACAAGTTATATACAAAAACTACGGAAGTAGCACCAGTGGCAATAAGTGATGATCAAAGAGCCAATTTTGTGCTTTGCAATCGCAGATTTGGATATGTAAATGGTATAGCTGCTGGAAGTTCTGAGTAAAGAGCATCTCATGGAAGACTTGGATCTTCAGTTGTCATTCAAATTGGCAATGCATGAATGTTGTAACCTAGGTAAGCAACACAAACTTCCATTCTCAATAGGGCTTACAAGAGCAAAAGCGTGAAAGGATATGGTGCCTTCAAACATAAAAAGCTCAATGTAAACTACATCACATAAAGGAGCAAGGTATTTTATCACCTATATTGGGTAAATTTTCAAGTATGATATTTGTTTATTTTCTTAAATTTAAGTCAGGTGCATTGGAGACATTCAAGACTTTCAAAACTTTCACTGAAAGGCAGTTGGAGAGGCATTGAAGTGGCTAAGGTGTGATAACGGGGGTGAATATGCCTTTAAATGCTATCTGTAGACACCTAAAAATGACCTAGGCCTGCAAGCTTCATTTTTACCACTTTCGTCCTAGCATAAATATGGCATTTAATTATGTCCTTGGTCCACATTCGACTATTGATTAAATAATTCATAATTATTTAATTAATTCATGTTCTTTTATTCTTCATGAAAAATAAATAAATAAATTTCATTTATTTATTAAATACTTCATTAATTGTCTAAGTCTTCCCTTAATTAAATAAATTTCTTAATTTATTTAATCACCCTTTTTCAGTCATTTCTTCTTGATTATTAAATAAATGAATTTTATTTATTTATTTAATATGTCACTAACTGTCATAATTAAATGAATTAATTAATTTATTTAATTATTAGTCTTATCTTCTAAATTTAATATTTAATTACCAAAATTGATATTCCTCTCATTTTAAATAAATGAAATTATTTAAAATGTCATCACAATCTTAACTGTCAGTTCATTTTAGTAAATAATCTGAAAATTGATTATTTATTATTTCACAAAATCCATATTTTGAATTAATTTAATTCAAAATGGTAACTTTCCTCCAAAAATCAAGTAATCGGGCAGATTCTTGATTTTTCCAAATCTGATCTTCAGTTCAGTCTTTATCTTCTTCATTTTCGAAAATATTTATTTTTGAATTAATTTCCTCATTTATTCTCCACCGCCGATTCGATCTTCTTAGATGGCATTTCGACCGCTCAATTAATGACTTTGCCCTAACCCTAATTAGAGATTATTAGATTTAATTTGGGCCTCTGATTTTAGGTCTTCGTCAAAAGTCAATCTCATCCGTCCATTCAAAATGGCATTTTCCTCTCGTTTTTCGATTACACAGAGACATTACACGTTCATGAATTACATTATTATTCTGGCATATTTAGGCATAGGCATTTCACTCATATTGTCATAGGCATTAGGCATTTAGACTTTGATCAAATCCTTCAAAGCTTGGTGTAGGACTTAGACATTTATTTCCAGATTGCTCGTGTGTTCGATCTGAGGGCAATATGTCAACCGGCAAGTTAGAAGGTGTTACAAAAATGAATCATGGAGGTCTCGACGATTAGCTAGTATAATTGTTCTTTTGTTTACTTCCATTGTGTTTTGTAATTGCTTTGGGTTTTGTGATTTATATTGATTTGCTAACTTTTAATCAAACCTAAAAAATAACCCTTAGTTACACTATCAAAAATCTATGTGCAAAAGAAGTGATCAAGCTAGGGTATGCTATCCCTTACTCCCCACAAAAAAATGGTGTAGCAGAGAGGCGGAATCTGAAGAAGGGGTTCAGTAAGATGATTCTACTTCTAAAGAACCAGTCATACAACACCATGAATCTGCTCAAGGGCAACCACAGCTTTGAAGGTCAACGTAAGCATGTAAGCCCACACAAAAGGCAATTAAATTGCATGCACTCTTTATTGAAATTGATGAAAAAAATATTGTTCAGGATGTGCTTGAGAGCAATGGTGTGGAAGGGTGGAAGTGTGCAATAGATGCTAAATATAAATAGCTTAACTTAAAATCAGACATGGGAACTCACAAAGCTTCCACCAGAAAAAAAGGTGGTCAGACACAAGTGTCTATTTAAGCAGAAGTATAAGTTGGACAGATCAATCAAATGATACAAAGTTTGATTGGTGGCAAAAGGATATAGTATATACCCAATTTGCAGGAATGGACTATCAAGATTCAAGACACTTTCTCGCCTACAGTGCAAATAACTTCCATAAGAGTTTTGCTAGCCAATGCATTGACATTAGAATTTCATGTGCTTCAATTAGTTGTCAAAAGTTAAAACAACATTTTTAAATGGGCTGGTAAAAGAGCAGGTTTATATGCAACAACACGAAGGCTACATAGAACAAGGGAAGGAGTAGTTGGCATGAAGGTTAAAGAAGACTTTGTATGAGTTGAAGCAATCCTCAAGCGCATGGTATGAAAAGTTTGATGATGCTATGTCTATGAGACTATGAGTGATGATCTGAAATCATTACAATTGTTTAAATATAAATTAGCTGTCAAATTTGAGATGACTAGCTGTGCAAGATTCATTATTGCTTGAGTATTTAAATTGTAAGACAGGGAGCAGAAACAAATTCATCTTTGTTAGGACAGATACATTAAAAATATCCTTGAGAAGTTTAAGATGGATGACTGCAAGCCATAAGTTACTGTTAGAAATGTGTCCAAAGACACCAGAAGAAGATTACATAAACACACTTCCTTCGCAGAATGTTGTAGGAAGCCTTATGTATATGATGGTTTGCAGAAGACCTAGCATAGCACATGCAGTAAGCATTGTAAGCTAGTTTTCAAGCAACCCTTGACCACAGCATTGGACAATAGTAAAGAGAATTTTCCAATATCTGCAAGGAACAGTTAAGCATGAAATCACTTTCAGCAGGAGTTCCGAAAAATCCCTGGAGCTTATGGGATATTGTGACATAGATTGGGCAGGAGATGTTGATGATCATAGATCCACATCAGGTTATTGCTTCATTTTGAATGATGGTGTGGTTTCTTGGATGAATAAGAAGCAACCAACAATTTTACTTTCTAGTGCTAAAGAAGAGTACATATCAATTTGTCAAGACACAAAATAATTAATTTGGTTAAAGAAGCTGTTGAAGGATATTGAGCTTACTCAGGTCAAATTGACAGTTCTGAAATGTGATATTCAAAGTTGCATTACAATGACCAAGAAGTTAAAGTTTCACGGTAGAATGAAATATTGTAACTACAGTGGCCCTGGCTTTAGAAGAAGATGTAGAAACATTTAACTTATAATGTGCCCAATCTGTTACTTTGTAGAACCAAACAGCTGAAGAATACTACCCAACAATCCAAATTGTTCTCTTGATGAACATAGGATAATCATGTTCCAAGTTTAGAAAACAACAAAAAAAATGAAGAATACTACAGGTTTTTCTTGGTTCTTTCAGAAAAAAAACCTCTTTTTTTGTAAAAGAATGAATTTTTAATTAATATAAATAAAAAATAGGATGTGTCCCCAATTTCCCTAGAGGGCAGGGGACAGCCAGGGCACACTCCCTATCATCTTTCTGTCCCTGGATGGCAGTGGGGACAGGGACAAGGCTGTGTCCCCATGGAAAATAGATTTATAGGTTTCCATAGTGTTCCTCTGAGAAAATTCCAAAAATATTGACTGAATATTGAGAAATGATTCAAGCAGTTGCCATTCCTGCACTGGAAATTTGGAACTATAATTCCAAAATATGCCTTATGTTTCCAGGAGTTTCTAAATATTCTTAATACTATTTCCAACTGTTTCTACGAATTTCAGCAGTTTCAAATACTGTTCCTGTCATTTCCTTAAGAAGTCTGCCCCAGAGTTTTGCACTTTCCTATTATAGCCTTCCGTATTTACAACACTTCTGTTTCCTAGGTCTCTCCACATATCCATTTCCAAATTTTCATTTAACATGGGCTTACAGTAATGTCTATGTAGAATTTGTCGTGAGTTTAACCTTAGGGAAATTTTGGAGATAACCTTTGCAGGATAGACAGAGAAGTTAGAAAAGGAGCACCAGTCTCAAACAACAAAAGATGAATAAAAAATCTCAGCAATCTATCAGACAAAAAAGTAATATTATCACCGAGGCTTTGGAAGTGTGGAAAGTTATAACGGACTTAATAAAATGAATCTCCAAGACAATGTGACTTTAATTTCAGAATGACATACCAGCTGGGGGCTCTTTCTTTGCCTTGGAACCTTTTGCAGCTTGCCATCCTCCAAAAGCATTTTTCCTCTGAGAGGGCCTGGTTGGTATTGGTTCTAATGCACTATTATTCAGAAACTCCGGAGGTCCTGTAACCTGCCAGAACCTAGAGTTAGAAATTAAATCCAAATTATGTTCAGAAACTTTCAGTCCCCAGGGCCACAAAATTAAAGTTAAATGAAGTTTCTACAACTATTTGAGAATTGTATTTCCCACTGGGAATTGCAGGGCCATGTATTAGTTACACTGAGAATTTTAAGAACCTTTTTTTAACAAATAGGCTAATAGCTAATTGTTCACAAGGACAGTCCATACAATAGACCCAGTAACATTAGCAGCATAGAGATGAGACAGGGTAACCCGTAAATACAAAACTAAAAATAGCTAATTTTTCACAAGAGTGTCAAACATTTGATTTGCTCAATTAGCAAATTTATCATTATTATCCCATCAAAAAAGTCATGTTGTAAGGGTAATGGGCGTTGCTAATAAGAGCATGAACAGAGACCAATTTCTTCCCAATGCAATAAGGAAGCCCGCAACTCCAGTGGACATGTAGTGAGGTTCTGATGTAACAATTGTAGAGTACAATCCAGAGCGACCCAAATTTATACTCAATGCATACAAGATTTAGTGTGTTTTCCGGAACTTAAGAACTAAGGCTAAAGCTTGTGTTCTTCTTCAAACATCAACCTACAATACACATACTTCATATTGTTCAAAATAGGGAGAAAAAACGCCAACTATCATATGCTCCCTAGAATGTTTCTGGCAATCCCTGGTTGGGTACTACAAAACTTTAGAAACAATACGCAAATCTGGAGTTAGACACCATGAACACTTGACATGGGCAAGACAGACATTTGAAATGGGTACAAATACAGTTACTTAAATGAGAATTTGAATTGGTTGCCCAATGAGTCAATTACTTATATTTTTGTTGTGTTGTGTATCCCAGAAATTTAAATTTACAAAAAGTGTAAAATAAGTAAACATTTGAGCTAGGCATCATTTAAAATTGAATTAATTACGTCAAAATAAAATACGAAATATCTTGCATATGTTGTAAAGGGAAAACCAAACAGAATATTAAGTTAGAAGCAGCAAGAACTGAAGAAGAATTGAACAATATGCCCTAGGGGAAAATTTGTTATGTCTGATGAGCTAAGTGTTAAATTATCAATATTTACGGCTAAGCACTGCATTCAAATCCTTGGTAAACATATTAAAGGTTGAAATTGAGTAAAATATGACATCTAATTCAGGGTGTAGCGTGCCCGGTAATAGTCACATGCGATATAGCCTAATTTAAGTCCAGCTACGTCTCGTGTTCAAATCCACGATAAAAACAAACATATTGACTGATAAAATTGGGAAATGCTTTGCACCCAACTCTAGATGCTGCATATCCAATGGACAAAGCGGGGTGCCAGTACAAACTAAAATACCCGGCATGGAGAATTTTACAGTAACAACAAATAAAAATACAATTCGAAATTCAGTCGGGTTCTGATTTCAATTTTTAAAAATTGAATTGGGTACCTCGGAAAATGCTTGAAAAGCCGAAGGCAACAAGGAGCCTTGAGATTGTTTTACAGTAAGCGAAGTGTCGTGGTTGGAGAATGCTGCTTCTTTTTCAGTCGGGTTTTCGTCCTCACTATCAGACCAGATGGACTGCTGAGGTTGCTCCTCTTCTTCAGAAGAATATCCCTGCACAAGTGCCAGACTCATCTTCGCCCAATTAAAACTGGATTCAAAATCTCATCATTTTCTTAATAGCACAAAGCTACACTAAGTTCATTGGGTGGGGGATTTTTTGGTTAAAGTCCCGGCAAAGGTTCGCTCTTTGCAATATTTATCAGTTTGATCTTGGCAATATATTGTTTTGAAAATGTTGTAATTTAAACAGGGTATAGATCGTCAGGGCTGAACTCTCGTCATCGGGCGTACTTAGGGTTTTGGCACATTTTTTTTTTTTACTACTTATCATGAAAACAATCCGTCAACGCGTGACATACACTTCTTAAAATTGAGAATGTGAATTTTACCAGCATAATACTCTATAGGTTAATGGGCACGATGATTTTTTTTAGAGAGAATCTTTTCATAATTTGGAAAATGATATTAATTAAAAATATATAGTTTATTAAATATATTGTTTATAGGATAGAAGTTAACATAGACAAAATTTTATGTTTAAAATTTATTAGAATTAAATTATATCATGTTTAAAATTTTGAAGCATCGTTAATGTCAACATGAATGTATTTTAGAGGGGATGTTGGAATTGGAATATACTTCTTGATAGAATTTGAAAGTTTCTATCATGAAAGGACAAATGTTTCAATAGTAGAAAATCATACTAGTCACAAACAAGTAAGTTTTAAGTTTGAATGCCAGTCATAGAAAAAAATATGATCCTTGTTGCAAAGTAGTAGAGAAATAATTAAAATGAAATTCTATGTAAAAATGCCTAAAATTGCTCAAGTAACTCTTGTATGTGATGGTGTACATACACTTCAAGCTATTGAGAATTACTCTACACTTTTATATTGTTCATTAAATTGAGCTCCTTTAGTGAAAGCTAGTTCATTCAATATTTAGAAAGAAATGGAACTCATTAATTAATTACTACTTTTTGGTAGGGAAGAAGTGTAAACTTGTTATTGACTATTTGACCATTGAAAAGTGTGATGTTTAAGTAAAGTGTAGAGAGATGGAAAACCCTTTGCACAAAACCTCTCTAAATACTCTATTATGTGTGTATCGTGATTGACGCAATAACATGAAATGGCTAAATAAAAGAAATATCCCAAAAATAGTATTTTAATCTTGATGTTCACCAATTTGAAGAACACAAATTAAAATAATTGCATTCAATATTTTTAAAGAGTATCAAAGTTGAGAATAAAATTAGTACAAAATCAAATAATATTAAAGAGGAGAATGAAATTAATATAACATAAGTCAATTTATTGGTGAATATTTTCACAACTGAAAAATTGTTTTGTTGGGCACAAAAAAAAAATTAAAAGAAAAGTGTCTCACTCTTTTTACATTGGATAGCAAAGGAGGGTGTTGCGGCTATCTCATTCTTTGTGTGATCCTCTCATGTGAGGAAGCTTAGTGTCACTAAGGAGATCTATTCAAGAACAAAATCCATCATGAAAGATGATTGAAGGTAGGATCAATACACATACTAAAAACATCTCTAATGAGCTTTGTCCTTGTGCAATCATACTATGTCTCACCTACACAAAATCCTTTCACCAAAAGATTAAAAAAAAGATTCTTGCAAAAATAGTAAAGAAAGAAAGAAAGAAAAATCAAGGAGGCACTCTTTTGTTGGTAAAATCGAAGAATTCATCATAGTGAAGAGGGTTTTTGACCATCCAACTTATCTTCAAGATAGCTTTATCATCTCTAGTGTAGACTAGGAAGTACTAGAAGGTATGAAACCATGTGATCAATTAAATAATAGAAATGTGTAGAACAAAAGGTAGAAATTATGTGTATACCTTGTGGCACAATGTGAGAAGAGGTTTCCTTAAGCATTTATGAGAATAAGATGGTTGGAAGTGAGGGCATATGTGTCCACTCTAAAGAGGAAATCTTAATTGGAATCAAAGATTGTGATGTTTCCGCCACAATTTATCTAGAATTTGATAAAGAGAAATAGATATTTTTCAAAATCAAATCAAATCAAAGATGTTCACAACTATGAAATCAAGCATAAAATCACATATTTATTTTTAATAAAAACAAATTCATATAAGGTTTCTTAAAAAACCATAATTGCTCCAACCAAGATTTTTTCAAGAAAATAAAAATATAATAATAATTTTGAGCACACAACAATCAAGCTTAAAAATTAGAATAACTAGCATAGGAAAAGCCATATGTTATTTATTTATGGTTTATCTATTGTTATTGGTTGAATGAATAGGCTATATGGTTATATGATCTCTCTCTCACAGACATTTAGTAAGAAAAATCATTTGGTATCTACTTGTGATCTTCTCATTATGTAATGATTGAATGAATAGGTTATATGGTTAAAACAATTTAATCACTTTTTTACACTCATGAAGAAATTATAGTTGTAGGATAGTTATATTATATACTCTTACAGATGGCTAACATGATAAAATAGAAGGAAATATCATATTACACATTTATAATGATAACTTGTTTTTGAAGCAACATAACCCTAGAACATTATTTATTTAATATCTTTTTGATCTAAATGCATTTAATACATGTGCATAGGATCAAACAATCAACATATTTATGAAAAAAAATCTTAACAAGAATTATTAAATTTATGTTAAAAAATATATGGCGCTGAGCGGGTGGAGCAAGTTGGGCAGGAGAGGAATTTTCAAATCCTCTAATGGTGATGAGGAGTCTGAAGGTGACAACGAGGCGGATGACATGTCTATTCCATCTAGGATTCTTTAGTTGTGTTTCCTTGACACGTTTGTGGATGTTCTTGTTGAGGTGGGTTTCATGTTTCAAGGTCTTCTATGTGATGGGTCTCTTTTGGTGTGCTTTGGCGGCCCCTCTTGCTGTCTGTGGGTGGTTGTAGGTGGTTTTATTGGTCATGAATCTAATATGTGGCCCTCTTCTTGGTTCCTCTTGGTGTGTGGAGTGGTTATTTCTTCTAGTTACTCCTTGAAGGTATCTCGACCTGGGGTTGTCTGTAGAAACTCTAGTTTCCTCTGTTTCTGAATCTGACTGATTTTTTGTTTGTTTTTGAAGTTTTTGGTTTTTTGACTGTTCTTGGGTCTTTTGCATGAATAATGAAAGAATGTGATTTTTGATAAAATATATAATAAATTCAAATAAAATGCTAAACTACCAATATGGATAGGAAATACAAGTTCTACTGAAGGTGAATCTTTTATTGTTCAGATGGACTCAATACAATAAAGATCTGGTAGCATGCAATAAGGAAATAGCAATATTTTAATGGAAGAACCTGGCAATCACAGCAAGCTGGAAATACATAAAATGGTACGGCTTTCACAAGATAGGTGTTTCTCCCTCCGTCCAACAGGCTCAAATGATCCCAGAGACAACTGCGCCCAATCTGGTGAAGATGAAAGACCAAAAGAGAAGGCGATTTTCACAGAGAAGAAAGTACAGCTTTATTAAAGGTACGACCTACTGTAAATGGTACGACTGACAGCAGCAATAAATGAATTTGTACGGATCCCCTTAAACTCTCCAGATCTCCTTGAAATATGCACCTCAATGCATTAACTCCTTTGTACTGGATTAATAACTGAAACCCTGAAGATAAATGATCTCTGAATGCTCTGTAATTTCTTCTGGATGAAGAAATCCCTCTGCCTGGCAATAAATCGGATGATATTTCACACCCTCTAAATCGCTCTCACTGGAGATGGCTCGTTCCCCAATGCTTCGAGACTAAAACCCTAGGCTTCTGTGCTCTGGTCAAACTTGATCAATTTTCAATCATCAATAATCATAATGGCTCGAATCCCAAGCAAAAACCCCTTTATTCTTTGAAAAGTGTGATTTCCTTAATAATAGGGAATATTAAAAAGTTCGAACCTTTTCATTAAAATATTTCAATAGTCTCAGCTCATATTTTAATAATAAAATATAATCATCAAAATGGCCCCTTTCTCATGATGGGCGACCCCTTCACTGAAATCACTTAAGTTATAATAAAATATTATAACTTTATATTATAATGCTTCCATAATTAATATTTAATTAAATCAATTAAATATTAATATCTCTCTCAATATTCACCCGATGCTCGAGCCATCTGAAGCTGTCGACTGAGGAAGTGATTTTGCACGTAATCCATCCATACTGCTAAAAATAGCAGGGGTCCCACGCTGAGTGCTGAATACTGCTAAAAATAGCAACTCAAGCTAGAAGTGTCTGAATGAGCCCGAACGAAAGCCAACTGATCAAATACTGACAATCTGAAGCTGAGCCAAACTCCGTCAAGACCCTCTATCCAATCTATCAGCCTACGAGGGTCGCATAATAGGCTAATCCTGTGCTATGAGAGATGTCAACTAGAAGGGGACATGACACTGTCTTGGGTGACCAATTTGTGGTTTCCAAATGGTAGTTGGGATTTAATGTTTATTTCTATGGTTTGGAACCTATTTTGGGTCTTTGGCCCCTGTTATGGTGCAACTTTGTTGCTCGATTTGGGAGTTATTCCTCTCTTTTCCTTGTGGGATATGACGTGAGCCCGCTCTGGTATGCTCTGGTGGTTTATGTTGTGAAAGCAATTGTATCCTTATTTATTTTGTTCCTAGTTTTCCCCCTTATTTGATGTTGCTTTTCTTTAGTGAATGGGGGTTGGTGTCTTTGTTTGATTAGTGCAGGAGCACCTAGGAACACTAGTCATTTAGAAAGTCTTGAATGCATTTTTGTTTTTGCAATATTACCTTAAAGGTCATGTTGACCATTTAGATAGAATTAGAGGTTTATGAATAAGTCCTAATCTATGGTGATCAGTAGATTAAGAAGTGGAAAGGGTGTATGAGTTTAGAAACTCATCTTAGTTTTCTAAAAATTGGCAAAAGTTGAAAAACACAGTGCATTTTACAAATCTGGCCATTATGTAACTAATATGTTCGACCAAGGGAGCATAACTGATTGAGGAACCATATTTAAGGTGTGCCTCAACCTGAGAGTAGGGTTGGAAGTATTGGTATTGTGGAAACATTTTGTGAATTGAAAGAAAAATAGTGTTTTGTGGGTTATTTCTGATTTTTGCTTCATAATAGAGCTTTAATGGATTGAAGTTGTTACTATGTTTTGTGGAGGATGTAGTTCATTGTTTTCTCAAGCTTATAGTGCCATCTTTTAGTCTTTTTTTTGCTTACAATCATTGTTTGTAAATAGTTCATTTTAACCCTATTGCTGGTCTGAACCAGACAGTTTGTAATGAATGGAGTGCTAGACCACTTTCCCACCGTACAAATTGTATGACCCTTTGGGAACAGTGACTAGACTCCACGTGTGTACATATGGTAGGTTTTAGGGTTGGTGTGAGCACAGGAGCTATTAGCAAAGTCTTGCCCTAGGTGAGCCAGGAAGAGTCCGACTAGGGAAGACAAGGAGTGCAAACACTTAACTTGCAGGGGTGATTGATTCTTGCTGTATTTCCTTTTTGAGAAGGTAGGGGAAGGTCTTACCAAGGTCTGGTAAGCAAGAGGAGGTTCCACTAACTCATTGGGTGGGTGAAAGGCTTGACAGATTGAAGGCAACCAGAAAATGGCTTAAAAACCCTAGTTTATGCCCATTTTCAAGTTGTGGCTTTGTACGGCTAATAAATGCCCGAGACCTCAAAAATATTTGAGAGGTGTGCATTTGAACCAAGGACCTCAGAGAAAGAATGAGGTGTTCTTGGGAAAGGTTTGAGCAAAGACCAGTTTTCTCGGAGATGGAGGCCTAATTGGGGCTCTTGGGCTAGTAGCCTTTTTAACCCTAGATGAGGGTTTGGTGAAAGAGATGAAAAGGTGGAGTGTGGTGAACCTTCAAGAACCCTAGGAGGATGGTTTGAAACTATTGAAGGCATATCTACACCCCTGCAAGGTCTAATTAAGAGTTGAGGTATTGTTAGTCTTTAGGGCAGATTAAGGGCTAAGGAAGAGTTAGGGCTTTGGCACCAAGTTTGACTTGGTTGGTTGAATAGAGTTGATAGTGGGGTTGGCCAGGAGAACCAGGGGTACCTAAACATGAGAAGGGGACCTATAGGTCAAGGTGGTGGAGCAAAACACCTTGAAAGTCTTCTAACAAGACATAGGGCATGAAACTGTGAAAGTTTCACCCAACCTCCCTATCAGATTGGTATCAGAGCAAGTAAAAGATTTGGGATAAAATAATATATGTCAGAGGTTGAGTCTAGTGATTCTACCATCATGGTGACAAATGCAGAATTGGCTAAGATGGTTGAAGGACAGGAGGAAGACAATAGGTTATTGAGGGAAAGAATAGACCAACTTGAGCAAGCATTGAATGATGTGCAATTTGAAGGAAGGGTACCAAAGAAAGAAGAGGTTGCAGAGGAAGACAAGACCCCTAAACCTGACCCTATTTTGAAAGAAGAGCCTTTCTTGAAAGCATTGAAGGCTTTGAGTGGAAAAGCACTTGAAGGCATACCACTGTTTAGTGGAAAAATGGAAGCTGATCTAGTCATGGATTGGATAGAGGGAATGGAAAACCATTTTGAATGTGATGGGGTCACTGAAGCACAGAAGGTAAAGGTGGCCAAATCAAGATTGTGAGGTTCTTCCTTGACATGGTGGAAGTTCATTCAAACAAAGAGGGAAAAGGAAGGTAAGAAGCCTATTTCAACTTGGAAAGGTATGGTTGCAAAAGTGAGAGAAGCATACATGCCAGATGATTATGAAATACATTTGCATAAGAAGAGACAGAGCTTGAGGCAAAGAGATCAAGATGTGAACACTTACACTAAGGAGTTCCAAAAACTTTGTATGAGGTCTAATGTTTCAGAAGATGAAAGTCTCAAGGTGGCCAGGTATCTTAATGGCTTGAAGTGGAACATCCAAGAGGAGATGACTCTTCTAAGTCCTAAGACAGTACACCAATGTTACCAATTAGCTATTTAGATAGAGGAAAGAAGAAAGAGGAAACAAGAACAGGGCTTTAAGAGTAGAGGCAAAGGCAGAGATCAAAGAGGACATAGAGGTGGATACCAAGGTAGAGGGACTGAACAAATAAACCAAGGAGAGTCTAAACTCATAGAGCATGGAGGTGAAACAACTTCTAGAGGAGGATATAATAGGGGTAGAGGACCTCAAGGAGGTTCAAATAGAGGGAGAGGAGCAGGCATAAGTAATTCATACTTTGCCACTATGAAATGTTATAACTGTGGTCAAGTAGGCCATCCTGCTTATAGGTGCCCAAAGAAAGCATCCTCATCAAATACTGAGAAGAGAGTGACATATGCACAAGAGGACACCATGAGTGTCAAGTCACCAGAGGTTAGTCACATTGAATCAGAAGTGGGGGAGAATCTGATGTTTAGTAGAGTTTTGATCAGACAACCGATCAAGGAAGAGCCAAAACAGAGAAGAGTCTTATTTAGAGTAAGATGCAAGATATTAGGAAAGGTGTGTAAGATTATAGTGGACTCAGGGTCTACTGACAACATAATCTCAGAGGAGGCAGTGATGAAATTAAAGTTGGAAAAGGTACCCCATACTAATCCCTACAAGGTAACATGGTTGAACAAAGGACAGAGTGTTCTTGTCAATGAGCAGACAACGATGGAGTTCTCCATTGGAGGGTACAAAGATAAATTGATTTGTGATGTGTTACCCATGGATGCATGCCATCTTCTATTGGGCAGACCATGGTAGTATGACAGAGGTGCCATCTATGATGGAAAAGCCAATACTATCTCATTCAAGAAGGATGGAAAGACATTCAAGTTGCAGTCACTGTCAGATGAGGAAGAAGGATAGTCAAAGACCCCTAGTGTCTTATTAAGCAATGGAAAAGAGTTCATTAACAACCTACATCAAGGAGGTGAAGGATATGTGGTCATGGTGCAACCCAAGGGAGAGGACAAGACTGAGAAAATAGTCATACTCGGAGCAGTCCAGAAGTTGCTTGAGAAGTATAAGGACATAGTGAGTGATGGAACACCAGCAACCTTACCTCAAAAGAGAGCCATTATTCATCAGACTGACTTCATACTAGGGGTTTCATTGCCAAATAAAGCAGCCTACAAGCTTACCCCAGATCAGAACCTAGAGGTAGCTAGACAAGTACAGGAGTTGTTAGATCAAGGATTGATTAGGAAGAGCATCAGCCCATGTGCAGTACCAGTGGTCTTAGCAACCAAGAAAGGAGGCAAGTGGAGACTATGCACTGATTCTAGGGCAATAAATAGAATCATAATCAAGTATAGGTTCCCTATTCCTAGAATTGAGGACTTGATGGATTGTCTTGGAGGAGCTCAGTACTTCACTAAGTTAGATCTCAAGAGCGGATACCATCAGATCAGAATCAAGGATGGAGATGAGTGGAAGACAACTTTTAAGACAAATGGTGGGTTGTATGAGTGGAGAGTTATGCCATTTGGCCTCTCTAATGCCCCTAGCACATTCATGAGGCTCATGAATGAAGTGCTTAAAGACTTTACAGGGATATTTGTAGTGGTATATCTTGATGATATACTCATTTTTAGCAAGACAACAGAAGAACATCTAAAGCATGTGGAGTTGGTTCTTAGAAGATTGCAAGAAGAGAAGTTAGCCATCAACCTAGAGAAATGTGAGTTCTTCAAACAAGAGCTTGTGTATTTGGGGTTTGTAGTATCCCAAGGATCACTGAAGATGGACCCAATCAAGGTGGAAGCTATTCTAAACTGGCCTACACCAACCACAGGGATAGAGGTAATAATTTTTCATGGATTAGCTCAATTTTATAGAAAATTTAGAAGAAACTTTAGTGGCATATGTACACCAGTCCTAGATACAATCAAAGGTGGTTTAAAGACTAAGTTTAAGTGGACTCAATAAGCTGAGAAAGGTTTTGAGAAACTGAAACAAGAAGTGGCAACTCAACCTATACTTTTGTTACCTAGTTTTGACAAGTTGTTCATTGTGGAATGTGATGCTAGTGGAGTTGCAGTAGGAGGAGTGCTAAGTCAAGAAGGCAGGCCTATAGCATTCTTTAGTGAAAATCTCAATGAAGCTAATACAAAGTACTCTACCTATGACCTAGATTTGTATGCTTTAGTTCAGTCACTTAGGAAGTGGAGGCATTACCTTCTACCCAAAGAGTTTGTTGTCTTTACTGACAATTAGGCACTTAGCTATATCAACACTCAAGAGAAGTTGAGTAATAGGCATTTGAAATGGATGGAATACATCCAAGCTTTTACCTTCACCATCAAGCACAAGAAGGGACAGTTGAACAAGGTGGTAGATGCACTAAGTAGAAGATTGCTGACAGTGCAAGAGATACAGATCAAGAGCATTGGAATAGAGAGTTTCAAGGTTCTCTATGGGAAAGATGAAGACTTCTCGGAGGCCTACAAGGTATGTTCTAATTTTGAGAATCATTTTCATAGTCAATACTCGGAGTATACATTGCAAAGTGGATTGTTATTCAAGGGAAATCAGTTGTGTGTGCCAAAAGGTTCTATGAGAGAGAATCTTATCCAAGAAAAACACAATGGTATTCTTAGTGGTCATTTTGGTATCAACAAGACAATGGAACTAATGCAAAGGTTTTACTATTGGCCCAAGTTTCCAAGGGATGTCAGGAGGTATGTGGAGTAGTGTGTAGTTTGTATGAAAGCCAAAGGGGGAGCTAGCAATGCAGGTTTGTATCAAACTCTACCCATTCCAAACAAACCATGGGAGTGTGTTAGCATGGATTTTGTTGGACTCCCTAAGACTAAGACAGGGTTTGATAGTGTCTATGTGGTGGTAGATAGATTCAGCAATATGAGTCACTTTATTCCTTGCATGACCACACATGATGCTAGTTACATTGCTCATCTTTTCTTCAAGGAAATTGTAAGGATCCATGGATTTCCTTTAAGCATTGTATCAAACAGGGATGTGAAGCTTATGAGTCATTTTTGGAAGACTCTATGGAGCTGATTAGGTACCAACCTGTCTTTTGGATCAGCTTACCATCCTTAGACCGATGGAAAAACTGAGGTGGTTAATAGGGTGTTAGGTAACCTTCTAAGATGCCTAACCAAAGAGTATGGACAGACATGGGACTTGGTTATATCATAGGCTGAGTATGCATACAATGACAGTGTGAACAGGACTACAAGGAAGAGTCCTTTTGAAATAGTGTATGGAATGCACCCAAGAGGTGTGTGTGAGCTCATAGATCTAGGAGCTATGGAGCATAGGAGTGGACATGCAGAGGACTTCACTCAGACCATGAAAGAGATTCAGGAGCAGGTAAAGAAGACAGTTACCGAGGCTACACAAAAGTTGAAGGATAAGGTATATTTGACAAGAAAAGATTTGCAATTTGCAGTAGGAGACTATGTCATGGTTCACCTCAACAAATCTAGGTTGCAGAAGGGTACATCAACCAAATTGTAGATGAAAAGAGTGGGACCATGCAAAGTGTTAGCCAAGTATGGGAAAAATGCATACAAGGTGGAGTTACCTGCAGATTTAGGGATTTCACCAGTGTTCAATGTAGCTGATTTGATCGGATATAAGGGATCAGTCAATGATTTAGATCAGCACAGTAGGGAGATCTTCAAGGATGTAAGCAACATAGCCTTACCTACTCTAGACAAGCTACAGGCAGAGAGGATCTTGGAGTCAAGAGTGAAGAAATCTATAAGGCATAAGGTGTACATGGAGCATCTTATCAAATGGAAGAACAAACATGAGTCTGAGGTTACTTGGATAGATGAAACTAAGTTTAAGAAGTAGGGCATTGATGTGTCACTGCTCTCTCCTCACATTCCTTAGTGTTTGTGCAGGGAGGGGGAGAATGGTGCAGAAGCACCTAGGAACACTAGTCATTTAGAAAGTCTTGAATGCATTTTTGTTTTTGCAATATTACCTTAAAGGTCATGTTGACCATTTAGATAGAATTAGAGGTTTATGAATAAGTCCTAATCTATGGTGATCAGTAGATTAAGAAGTGGAAAGGGTGTATGAGTTTAGAAACTCATCTTAGTTTTCTAAAAATTGGCAAAAGTTGAAAAACACAGTGCATTTTACAACTCTGGCCATTATGTAACTAATATGTCCAACCAAGGAAGCATAACTGATTGAGGAACCATATTTAAGGTGTGCCTCGACCTGAGAGCAGGGTTGGAAGTATTGGTATTGTGGAAACATTTTGTGAATTGAAAGAAAAATAGTGTTTTGTGGGTTATTTCTGATTTTTGCTTCATAAAAGAGCTTTAATGGATTGAAGTTGTTATTATGTTTTTTGGAGGATGTAGTTCATTGTTTTCTCAAGCTTAGAGTGCCATCTTTTAGTCTTTTTGTTTCGCTTACAATCATTGTTTGTAAATAGTTCATTTTAACCATGTTGTTGGTCTGAACCAGACAGTTTGTAACGAATGGAGTGCTAGACCACTTTCCCACCGTACAAATTGTACAACCCTTTGGGAACAGTGACTAGACTCCATGTGTGTACATATGGTAGGTTTTAGGGTTGGTGTGAGCATAGGAGTTGTCAGCAAAGTCTTGCCCTAGGCGAGCCAGGAAGAGTCCGACTAGGGAAGACAAGGAGTGCAAAGCACTTAACTTGCAGGGGTGATTGATTCTTGTTATATTTCCTTTTTGAGAAGGTAGGGGAAGGTCTTACCAAGGTCTGGTAAGTAGGAGGAGGTTCCACTAACTCATTGGGTGGGTGAAAGGCTTGATAGATTGAAGGCAACCAGAAAATGTCTTAAAAACCCTAGTTTATGCCCATTTTCAAGTTGTGGCTTTGTACGGCTGATAAAGGCCCAAGACCTCAAAAATATTTGAGAGGTGTGCATTTGAACCAAGGACCTCAGAGAAAGAATGAGGTGTTCTTGGGAAAGGTTTGAGCAAAGACCAGTTTTCTCGGAGATGGAGGCCTAATTGGAGCTCTTGGGCTAGTAGCCTTTTTAACCCTAGATGAGGGTTTGGTGAGAGCGATGAAAAGGTGGAGTGTGGTGAACCTTCAAGAACCCTAGGAGGATGGTTTGAAACTATTGAAGGCATCTCTACACCCCTGCAAGGTCTAATTGAGAGTTGAGGTATTGTTAGTCTTTAGGGCAGATTAAGGGCTAAGGAAGAGTTAGGGCTTTGGCACCAAGTTTGACTTGGTTGGTTGAATAAGTTGATAGTGGGGTTGGCTAGGAGAACCAGGGGTACCTAAACATGAGAAGGGGACCTATAGGTTAAGGTGGTGGAGCAAAAAACCTTGAAAGTCTTCTAACAAGACATAGGGAATGAAACTGTGAAAGTTTCACCCAACCTCCCTATCATTGACCCCTCTTTGAGTGTGGGTTTGTGGCTCTCCCACTGGGAGTGCTTTCATTGGTTGTGGGTTATCTTTTTTCCCTTTGGTACTTTGCTTTCATCGACACCCTACCAGGGTTTGGGTTGGGTGTGCCTCAAGAGGATGTTCTTCAATGTTTATTTAAGCTTAGGGTTGTTGTGGAGTGGTTTTTTCCCCTCCCTGCTGTTGCAGGAAGTGTGTGTCTGGAAGGAAAAGAAAGATTCCTTTTTTGGCTGGTTTGGCTCCCCTTCTGTGGAAGGGGTGTGTGTCCTTCTTGGAGGTCATTTTTTGTGACTGGGCTTTCTTGGCTGGGTGGCTTTTGATGTTTTGTTTTTGGACCCAAATTTTCTCTAAGTTAATGGGCATCTCTATTATTTCTGCGAAAAATTTGATGTGTGTTGTGATGGTGTTGGTTCAACATTTTTCAATGGATCTCCTTCTGTTGAAGTTTTTTTTGGTTCCTCTAGAGGTGTAGTGATTGGGTGGTATTCAAAGTTTATTTTGAAGACCTAGATGCTTTTGATGTTGGTGTTTGCTAAGCTCATTCTTTCTACTGCAGTCATTTCCTTCTCTCTGAGTACTGGGTTTCCTTTTGAGGTGGAGGCCTCTCCTTTTGTGGGTGAGGTGTATTATGTGGCTGATGGCTCTCTCATGCATCTCCCATTGAGGCAGAGTCCATTCCTATTTATGTTGAATGTTAGTTTGCAGGTGTGTTGTGGTTGTTGTGGCAAGGATGAGCTTGGTTTTTTCTCCTATATAGGTGGAGTGCGTTGTTGGCTTTTGTGGGACAATGTTGGAGCCTTGAGTGTATGCAATGATTTCTCCTATAGAGGTGGAGTGGATGTGTTTTTGGGATCTATTTTTTTTGACCTTGTGGCTATCTGTGACTTGGTTGTTTCTACCAGTGGGTTGAAGAGTTTGATTATCCTGAATGACTAGGGTGATTTTTCCTAGCTATTACAGGAGAATTCGTTGGGTTTAAGGTCCCAACCAAAACCTGTTTGTAAAGGGTTGATGGTCCCTTCAAAACCTGTGGGTTCAAGATCCTTGTAAAATCTTGATTTTGTGTTTGGCAGCTGTTTTTCATTGTTGGGTAGGGTTGTGGTTCTATTTCTATTTGGCTCCTGGGTGCTCTTGTCTTTTTCTTTGGGCAACATGATCGTCTTGGTTTGGGTCCCCTCAAAACGTGATGGTTTTAGGTCCATTCAAAACCTATTTTTAAATGGTTTTGGGTCCATTCAAAACCTATTTTTCCATCTAATCAAAACTCATTTATTATGCGTTTCTTCTAGATTATTTAAACATGAATACATTTATAAATTATCATACTATTCTAAGTAGAGTACAAACACTAATATATTTTGACATCATCTACTAATTCAACAATAAAAATCAAAGGCATGATATTTCCATAACCAATTAAATTTAACTGAAGATCTCTAGCTAGAAAATTGTGTTTAAGCTTTGTATTTGATGTTTCAAATTACACTCTATGATCCATCATCATCTCTTTCCTTATCGTGATGTGGATCACATAGTGTGATCTAAGACATTGATTAAAAAGATCAAACACATTTTTTTCCATAAGTTCCTCATATAATAAAAAGTAACAATTATGTCTTAATTCACATATTTTTCAATAGTGATAAAATACAACAAATTAGCTAAATGAAATATGTTTATTTATGTGAAGACTAAATGGAGTTCTTATCTTCATCCAAAAATAAATAAAATTTAATGGAGAAATAAATGTGAGCTCAAGATCTTATTTGTTCACCATCATTTATGAATATTTAAATAAAGATTATTTTTAAAAATGTAATAAATGTAAGGTCAATATATTTTTTCATATATAAAAAGTATGGATTTATTACAACATGACAAGATTGTATGTCACAATCATGTATTTATTGAAAATTGTTTAGTCATGATTCATTTGATGGTAACCCCTTAAATGTCTATCATTGATGTATGTGTTTCATCTAGTGCTCCTCACTAAGGGAATGCTTATAAATATAGGGGGTAAATGATACTTTAGTCTAGACTAATTCAATAAAATATATATAAGCACACATTTAATTTAAATTAAATAAATAGATGGTGTTATATTGATTGATAAGTTATAATATTATTTCAAGAAATAAAAGAAGGAAGATTTATGTCTTAGCTCTGTATTTGAAGAATGAAGACAACTAATGAATATTCTAGACATGTTGACATCTCATCTTGAAAACCATGATCTCTTAGAATAATGAGTGCCTCTTATTTTGTTCCTATTTTGTACTCTATCAAAAGACAAATTTGTGGGCTGGTATAAAACCATGATTGAGAACTAGTATTGCTTCCACAAACTTGTTCTAGCACTCAAATAGACATTTACTTTTCTATTTTCTTGATCCACTCTATTGTAGTCTTTTTTTGTAGGAGACATATTATTGATAAATACCTTTGATAGGTTCTCATATGACCAAGTCACAAGGACCATTTGCCTAGATTAACTGCTTAATAATAGACAAGATCAAAGACAATGAGAAAATCCTAATATGAAAATTATTTATTCCTTCTATTACCAAATCCAAGTGTGTCACTATTATTTCAGTGCTTTGGAGTGTTCCAAGTTTACATGACTACTTGAATGTGTGGATATATAAATGAATGTCTTTAAATACTAATGCATGACATCAACTTGTGAAATTGTATGTTTAGTTAAACTTGGGCAAGAAAGGTGAAGGGGGCCAATTATCCATAAATTTAATTTTGGGAAAGATGAGCTCATGCTCATGAGGATGTCCTCATGATTGCAAACATATATTAGGATAAAATATGAGCTATCTCACACTATATAATTGGTGAGAATCAGTAATCTCTCCTTCACTTTGAGCTCATCTAAACCTTATGAGGGTATGTTCCTATAGGTATGCCTTAATAGGCATTCAAGTCAAATAGAAAGAATAATTGGGGCACTTCAAAGCAACTAAATAATGAGTGCACTCCACAACAACTACACCCAAGTCTAAGTTTATCCTCAATAACCATCAGTTCAACTAGTTGTAGTAAAACCTATTTATAGCTGACAATATTTTACACATAAAACTGTAGATAAAACAACATTGTAATCCCTTGAAATGATTTTAGTTATGTTTCATTAGGAATTAGCAAAGTATATAATACATTAAAAATGACTCATTGAATGGTTTAACAATTAGGTTTTTCTTGAGTTTTTCCCTTGTTTATGATATTGAATCATGAACAACAGATATGTATCCTAAAAATAACTTCTATCTATTGTGCCTTGCACACACACCCCATAGAAAAAAATGCCCCCCTTTTTAATTTCTTAGGTACTTTAGTTTAGTTTGCTTTAGGTGGTTTCCCTTTCAAATAATTGTGGGCTTTGATCATTAAGTTTGAAGCCATTTGGAGAAGATTTGACCTTTTTTTGGGATTGCAGAGATTTGAGAGGCATATAGATGGACCTTGATTCTCCATAGTGTTTAAAGTCCACATTTGGTAGGATTGCTTAGCTTTGTTCTCTTTTGTGCGCATATATGACCATTTGGAAAAGGTTAAGTGGTAGTTGTTTTTCATAACAAAGTTGGGTGGTCTAATTTCTATAGAGGATCATTGGGTGCTTGTCACCCTATCGATGAGGATGCATTTATCAAATTTGGTGAGAGAACTATAAATGGATTGGACGTGATTTTTATGTCATTTGAGATCATTTTGACAATTATTTTCTTGTTCCTGAGGGCTCCTGGTAATTTTTTGGTGATTGATGTTGTGAATTTGATACCTTCCAAGCTCCCATTTCAACTCTTCCTCATGCATCCAAGTATTTTCATAAGTTCTCACTTGTTTTCTTTCAAACATGGCAGGTTTGTAGTTGGCTAGAGCATGTTTTAAGAAATTTTAGGGCATATTTTAAAAGATAATTATTTTGAATCCCAACATTTGGTGTCATCCTTATGATTCCTAGTTTGAAATTGGTATACATTAGGGGTTTTGAGGTAAGTAATTGAGTTACCCTAGTTTGTTGGGTGATGCACTATGTGACATAGTCACTATTTTTACCCTAGTCATTACAACCTTGGTTTTTAGTTGATGTTTGGATGGCTCACGATGTGAGAGCTCCATTTCACTTTCAAAGAATGTGGTTTAACCTTGAAAGTGTAGGGAAAATTTTAGTTAGGGTATAGTAGTGTGCATCAATTTGAGAAATATTTATAGATTATTTGTATCCTTGGTGTCGTTATAGAAATCCATGGGATATTTTCCTTATGCAGATTTTTGTCTCATTTCCCTTGGTCCTAGCCATGGGTAAATTACTCTATTTAATATTTCTCACTATGTGGTTGTTCTTTGAAAATTTAGTTGTGGATATTTTCTTTTACATAGAATCTTGTGACCTTCGCCAATGGTCGAAATATCCTTGTAATTCCTTAGTTCTTTGTTACTGAGTGAGAGTTATGATTTGCTTAGTGCAAAGTCTTATATTGTAGAAATTTGAAGGAAGTGTAGATTTATTTGTGACCCTGGGTTTTCTCTACAATTTCCTAGTCTAGTATGTTTTTCCATGTCTCTATTATGTTTGATTTTCGCTTATTGCATAGATCGAATAGTCATCTAACCATAATGTGTTTTCCTACAATTGGGACTAATCGAATAGTCATCCCGAGAATTTGATGTTTCAGTTTGGACCAAACTTAGACCACTAAATTAAAGAATATATTGTATGTCTAAAAATAAATTTCAAAGAACTAACCCTATCCAATTTTTGATAATATTTAAAAATATATATATATTTTAATTTCAAAAATTGCAGCCTATAAAGCAAATAAATGAAAATTTTGACTAAACTTTGACCATTAAATTAAATAACTTATTTTATTTCTAATAGAAAATTACAAAGAACTAACCCTAACTAATTTTTGTTAAGCTTTCCAAAACTATAAATGTTCTTAATTTTTTTTGAAAATTTGGCCTATAGAGCAAATTAATGAAAAAATATAAAATATTAATAACTTTTAGAAAACATGTACCTTCAAAGTCTTTTTTTTTTGAAAGCTTATCTAATACATACTTCAACACCCAAAAAATCATATCCCAATTTGCACTAGTTTGAAATTTATGGTGGAAACAAAAATGTTGGGCCAAATCGTAGCTTTGATACCACTTGTTATGATATTTCTTGGAAATATTTGTAAAAACCAGAAATATAGCAGACCACTTCAAGGGGGTGAGCTCCAATAATTAGATAATAATATATGAATTCAATATTGTATGATATGATGATATGGGAGAGAGTTCTCTTCCTTATTTATAGGCCAAACTATGTAGAGACATACCCCTTCATCCTAATTAAGAAGTATTAATGTATTAACTAATATTTATGTTAGGGTTAAGCATGTCACAAGTACTTACCCTTAGGAATATATCATATTAGGATCATAACACAACTTTTCAACGTGTTATGGACAAAGCTTTCAAAGACTTGATCAACAAGTGCATTGTCATATATATGGATGACCTTATAGTCTTTTCAAAGAATATGATAGATCATATTAATGATCTAAGAAAGGTCTTACAAAAGTGTGAGAAATACAAGATATCTTTGAACCCTAAGAAATGCATATTTAGGGTTACCAAAGGAAAATTATTAGGTCATGTTATATCAAAGAATGATATAACCATTGGTCCAGATAGAGTAAGTGCACTAATGAAGCTCCAACCACCTGAGAGTAAGAAATAATTGAAGTATTACTTTGGAAAGATTAATTAGGAAGTTCATCATTGGATTCATGGAGATAGTCCAACCATTGAATGCCATGTTGAAGAAAGATGCAAAGATAGAATGGACCACACAAGCAAAGATGCATTTGAGAAAGAAAAAAGAAAGTGATTGTAGATGCTCCATTCTAAATGAGTCTAGATCACACAAAACCATTCTACATTTATTCATTTTCTTCAGCTCACATATGTGTAGTAGTGTTGACTCAAAGAGGTGACACTAAAGAAGAAAAAAATAATTTCTTTCATGAGTTGTCCTTTCAAGGATGCAAAATTGAGATATATGGACGTGGAAAAGCAATCGTTTGCATTAGTTAAAGTCATAATAAAGATAAAACATTATATTATGTGTATTCAACTGGCTATTATTGTACTAGATTCCATTGTGAATATGTTGTTGATGTAGAGTGAACTGGGAGAAAGAAGAGCTAAATGGGTTAAGTTATATTACAAGAATTTGACATTGAGATTACACCTGTGTGAGGGGGAAGGAATCCATCAGGAAAAATGATGCAAAATCAAGATCAAATGCAAGATTGAAATAAAAAAAATCTAATTAAAAAACACTTAATCTATCCTATTCCATCACTCATGAAATGTACAATCTAAGCTATTTGAATGAAATGAAATCCTAAGATTAACACACTGAATTCAAAAGCAAGGGAGAGATTACCATCCCATGTTGGAGTGTATTTGCATGATGCTGGGTTGTTCGTATCACTGCAAAGCCTCCATTGCTTATGTGCAAAAGCCTGATGATCGATGCTTGGTTGACTGAAAAGGTTGAAGCTTTATCAATGGTGATTGCGATAGCACTTCGCTGCATAAGGTAAGTTGAAATTATCCTCCATATTTGTGAGGAGAGAGGCTTGTTTTATAGGAAAATAAATTTTGAATCAATGGTCAAGATCACGTTGGAGAATATCTAGATCAACATTCAAAATGAGTTGAGAGGATTTAGACATGAGAAGATTGTGCAAAGTTGATTGCACAATTAGGGTGATTGAAGAATAGATTGGCTAGTTAGGATTTTGATTGCTTAGTTAGCAATTGATTGACTAGTTAGGGTTTAGTTAGGAATTAGATGGTTGAGTTAGCAAAATAGATTGCTTAGTTAGCAACACATGATTTTTTCAATCAAAAATTGGGTGAGGAATATTAATTAATTCCATTTTGATTTTATTTTGATTTTTGATAACTTGAATAGTTTTATTTATTTATTCAAAATTTGGAGGGAAAATGTGATAATTAAATTATTATGATTTAATAATTCAATAAATTTTGAGGAATAAGGTGAATTAGTGACAATCAAATAATCGGTGTCATTTGAGTAATTAGGATGAAATAAGATAAGCTTAGGACTTTATTAAATAAATGTAATTTATTTAATTGGTCGAAATGATGAAACACACGAATTAATCAAATAACATTGTATTATTCAATAGAATAGTAGAATTAGGGTTTTCAAGACTTTATTAAATAAACGATATTTATTTAATTTGTCGAGAATGATGAAAAAGTGAATTAATTAAATAATGTTGTATTTTTCAATTAATAGAGTAAACAGGGTTTCGAATGTCATTTGATGTGTTGTGAGATGTCGTGGGATGATTTTGAGATGATTCGAGATGTTTCAGAGATGTTTTGAGTTGATTATGAGATGTTCAGAGTCATTCTAAGTTGATTTAGAGTTGTTCTGAGTTGATTTAGAGTTATTCTGAGTTGATTCAGAGTTGTTCTGAGTTAATTCAGAGTTGTTCTAAGTTGATTCAGAGTTGTTTTGAGTTGATTCAGTGTTGTTCTAAGTTGATTCAGAGTCATTCTAAGTTGATTCAGAGTCATTCCGAGACGTTTTGAGTTAATTCAGAGTTGTTCTGAGTTGATTCAAAGTCATTTTGAGATGTTTTGGGTTGATTCAGAGTTGTTCTGAGTCATTTCGGGTTGATTCTAAGTTGTTTCGAGTCATTCTGAGATGTTCTGAGTTGTTTCAAGACATTTTGAAATTGTGATAAGTGTAAAGTCAATTTTACATGTCTACATTTTTCCCCTCTTTGATATAAAGTATTGGTTGCTTTGTTTCAAAGATTCTATTTTTAAGATCAAGTTTTTGAAAAAAAATTATGCCCCACTATGCCTCAGTGTTTTGTGGAATGATGGTAGGACTCTGTGTTGCCCCCTCGAGAGGCTGGCTAAATTTTTTGAGTTTTAGGTCAGGTTTCCGACCCAAATAGAAATTTAGCTGTAGAAAAACTGAAAACCACCTACACCATTGCAAAGATCGTGAAATTCTACCCCATTTTTTTATAAACAAAGCACTAAAAAATACTTCTGTATGACCAAGATATGGTCGTTTGAAGATAGGGTAAAAAAAAGTCCTGATTACCAATCAATAGCAAAGTTTTATGATTTCTGAGCATTTTCCTCAGTTTCTTTGCCTTTGCATGTTGAGAATCCATGCCTTTGAATTATTTCCACGCTTTTGATTTATTTCCACGCTTTTGACTTAAGCATTTGACCTA
>VDFB02313371.1:0-26297 GCA_007258455.2 Sequoia sempervirens | reverse complement strand
CATTATATTAATGGGTTGAAGCCAAGCATACATGAAGAATTGGCACTAGTAAGAATGACTACCATTGAGGATTCTTATCAGTTTTCCTTAAAAGTTGAAGAATGACTAAACAAAAGGTTTGAAAGCAAACAAAGAGGTGGAGGCCATGGTGGAAGGACTGGTAGATAGCCATATGGAGGTTGAAGTGGAGATCAAAGGAAAGATGAAGGATCCTTGATACCAGTCAAGATCAAAAAAGAGATGACTCATATTATCCTCGTGATCAGAATAGTGGAGACCAAAGAGGCAGAGGAAGATTTGGATGGGGACGAGGAAGAGGAGGCTTCCATGGAACCTATTTTCAATCCATAGAAGGACATAGGGCTTATGAGTTCCCTCAACATCAAGGAAGGACAAAAAAACACCTGAAGGCAATGCATGGGTTGCCCATGTGGATGAAGATGCTTGGTCTTCATTTTTTGAAGATGTTGAAAGGGGTGAGTCCCTTATTGTCAAAAGAGCCTTGTTGAACGAGCATAAGGAACCAAACCAATGAAATAATTTGTTTCACACTCACTGTAAGTGTGAAGTTAACGTATATAATGTTATCATTGATGGAGGTAGCACTGACAATCTTGTGTTAGAGGAAATGGTCACTAAGTTACAATTGGAAAGGAGAAGGCATCCAAGTCCATATCAAATTGCATGGTTGCAGAAGGAACAATGGGATTTGGTCATTGATAAATGTCTGATAAATTTTAAGATTGGTAATTATAAGGATGAGGTTTTGTGTGATGTTATACCTATGAATGTTTGCCACATGTTGTTAGCCAGACCATGGAATTTTGATAAGTGGGCGGTGCATGATGGACATGATAAAACTTATTGATTAACAAAGGATGGTGTTTGACATAAGTTAAAGCCCCTAAAGGATGTAGGAGAAAAGGTATGTAGCAATGCACAAATTTACTTGGTTTATCAAAGAAAATTCCTAGAAGGTATGAGACATGAACATATGTGTTTTGCATTAATCCCTAAAGTGGATAAAGAAGATGATAGTGATGTACCTGTAGGAGTTTTGGATTTGTTGAAAGAGTTTCAGGGTATTGTTTCTAATAACGTACCTTAAGGTTTTCCTCCAATAAGGAAGATCATCCATCAAATGGATCTAATTCCTGGAGCCAACCTTCCCAATAAGGCAGCTCATCGAATGACTGACAAAAAATGAATTGAACAAACAAGTGGGTATGTGCAGGATCATGATGGGCCAAAAAGTGGCAATATGATGGGTATGTGGCTGACAACTATTTTTTTCCCAAAATTGATGAAATGAAAAGGGTTTTTGAGATTCTCAACTTTCCACCAATATAAATTATTCTTACTTCGAAATTCAATAATTAATTATTATTCATTTTCTATTCAAATTATAAGTAAAAGTGTCCCACTCTGATAGGTTGATTGAAAACATCTATAGCTTTAAACAATATCACATTTTTTTAATCCAAAATATGTGTCACATTATATATTTCGGTGATACTATAGGATTAAAAATAAAAATTGAATTCCATGAAGTTTTGAACGGGTTAAGGTGGTCGACATGAAGTTTTATATTTTTAAAAAGTTGTAATAAAAATTCATAATTAATTATTTATTTGCAAAAATTATGAAAAAAAAAATATGGATCACATTGGGACATGAGTCCTCTACTTATATCTAAAATCTTATAAAAAAATATTATCATATTATTGTGGTTAGGGTGGTCAAATAGACACCTACTTCTTATTTTTTCCCTGGAATTTAAGTACTACTGCATTGAAATTTTAAATTTTCAAATTAAATAGATAAGTTTTTTAAACAAACCTAGTAGTTTAGAAACTAAATTCAATTTGCTATAGATTCTATTCTTACATATTTTGAAATAATATAGATAAATTATTTAAATTTTTAGGTCAAGTTTCCTAACTCTGATTTTTCTAAATTTTTTGCCACTTAAGGGCCTATTTTTTCCATGATCATCCTGCACATACCCAAGTGCAAGAGTTTTTTGTGAAAAGGATTGATCAGGGAGAGTTTGAGTCCATGTATAGTACCTACAATATTAGCACCAAAGAAGGATGGAGAATGGTGGATGCACGTAAAAATTCTTGAGCCATCAACAAGATTACTATCAAGTATAGGTTTCCCTTGCCAAGGATGGATGACATCATGGATTGTTTGAGTAGAGCTGAGTACTTCACGAAGATAGATTTGAAGAGTGGTTACCACTGGATCTGAATCATAGAAGGAGATGAATGGAAGACAACTTTCAAAACTAAAGAAGGTTTGTACGAGTTATTATTCATGCCTTTGAAGCTAACCAATGCACCGAGCACATTCATGTGGCTCATGAATGAGGTACTTAAATAATTGTGTTATTGTTTATTTCGATAAAATTTTGATTTTTAGTAAGACATTAGATGAGCACTAGATGCATATTAGAAAAGTTTTTGAGAAGCTAAGGGAATAAAATTTGTTAATAAACTTCAAGAAGTGTATTTTTGTGAAATACAAGTTGGTATACCTAGGATTATTGATCTCAACAGAGGGTCTTAAGATGGATCTAGAGAAGGTGAGAGATATTGTTGAATGGCCTACACCAAGGAGTGCTACAGGGGTAAGATCTTTTCATGGTCTAGCAATTTTTTATAGAAAATTTATCAAATGTTTTAGTAGTATTTGTGCACCCCTGATGGAAACAATGAGAGGGGATAGAAAAAGAGTTTAAGTGGAGTACAAGAGCATCAAAGAGTTTTGATTTGCTGAAGAAGAAAGTTACAGAGCAACTTGTTTTGGCATTTCCATATTTCAAGGTATTTCAGGTAGACTATGATGCCAATGGTAGCAGGTCAATGGAGTCGTTTTGAGTCAAGAAGGTAAACACATTTCCTACTATAGTGAAAAATTGAATGATGCCAAGAAAAGGTATTTTGTTTATGATCAAGCTTGTTCTACACTATAGTTTAGGCTTTGAAGAAATGGAGACATTACTTGTTGCCAAAGGAATTTGTTTTATTTACTGAACATCAGGCTTTACAGTATTTAAATAGTCAAGGGGAGTTAAATCAAAGGAATTTGAAATAGGTTGAATTTCTGAAAAGTTACACATTTTTTTTGAATCATAGGAGTGGAAGATTGAATAAAGTTGCAAATGCCTAGGAGGCAAAATTTGTTAAGAGAAATGTAGATTGAAGTAGTTGGGTTCAATGAACTCAAGAATTTATATCCTAAAGATCTTGATTTTGTAGAGGCTTGGAAATCTTGCATGGAACCTATCACTCTAGATAGGATACAATGGTTGGATTTTACAATCCAAGATGGTATGTTGTTTCAAAGGAATCAATTGTGCATTCTAAGGAGTTCCATGCAGGAGAACTTGATCAAGGAGAAACACAATGGAGGATTAGCTAGACATTATGGTGAGGATAAGAAAATTTCTATTATTGGTGAACATTACTATTGGCCGCAGTTGTAGTAGGATGTGAAGAAGTTTGTATAGGGTTGCAAAGTATGCTAGATGGCCCAAAAGGAACACATTAGAATAATGGGTTATATCAGTCATTATGTAACACCCCACCAAGGAACCCAGAGAACAACACATAAAGTAACAAAATGACCAAACAATTTTTTTTAAAGGACATTCGATTACAACAAGAGTACAAAAGAAACATATACACATACATTCTCAAGGTTCTGTGACAACACAACTTAAATATTCACAAGAAAGAACATCACATTACTAAACCAAAAGACATAAAGAATAAGGATAAATCATATCTATAATGAATGATCCAATCACATAACCATAATGTAGCCAAGTTACATATTCAAGTTACATCAAGGGAGATTATGACAAATCTCATAACAACATAATAACATTACAATAAGTTCACTCATACACATCAAGAGTGTATAAAATATAGAAGAAGATCATAATGCATCCGTCAACCTCATTCATGAGCACGCTCAATGTCCAACTTCACGAACTATGTTGAATCAAGAACCTATCACAAGTACAATATTGTCCAAGCACAACACCTGTAAGGGGACCCAATGGAGGAAAAAGTGTAGGTGTAAATAAAGTCTTTTACCTAGTTAATTCATTACTGGGGGACTTATTTACACATGTTAAGTTTACTTAGGTCATAGGAAGGAATCTTTCTAGAAGGTGCTAGTTGCCATTAGTTGTTATTTTATCTTTTGACAACTACTAAATGTGAACCTAGGTAAGTGTGATTAGTTGTCTCATGTCATATGATTAAGAAACTTATCATAATCCTATGACATCTTGCATCTCACCTTGGATATATAACCAAGGGGTCTCTCACATTGTACATCAACAATCACAATCATATCATTGAATCACATTGATAAGAATACAGTTTATTCTTGTCACATTCCTTCTCTCTCTTTCGTGCTTTCCATTTGGTCTCAAGATCTTGGCAGCCATAGCCAATTCTAACATGGTATCAGAGCGGGTTGGGTGCCATTGGAGAGTCTTTTTTCTGAAGAGAGATAGCATATTTGGGGGTGTTCCATTTTTGGCTCTTTATTGTAGGTCCATATCGGAGCTTGCTGGTGCAAATCTAAGCTCACCATTGCATCCACAAGGTTCAAGAAAGTTGATTTTGTCTTTTGTTTCTTCCAAATCACACATACGAGGCCAAATCTCTAAGGGTTTGAAGCTAAAGAGTGGTTGCTAGATCCAGAAGGTAGCTATATTTTTGGAGCATTTTGGGTCAAATCTGACCCTACCATCGCGTCCAAAATGGCCAAAAACACTAAGATTGACTATCAATTCGTCCAAATCAGAGCAGTTGTCCGGTGAGGCAAAAAAAAAATTGGGAGAGTCGTAAAGCCCCCAAGCATCATAATTACGCCTGGTACTATTTTTCTGAAAAATCAAAAAAAAATTGAATTTTTTTGAATTTTCTTTTTTGAAAAATTCAATTTTGGGCTCGATTATATTTTCTAAAAAAATTTATTGTAATTTTTTTTTTAAATAAAACAAAAAAACAAACTAAAAAAAGATCCAACGTATCTTGTTTACGCAGGGTACAACAAACTTCATACTGCAAGGGTACGTTGTACTGCGCCACATAGCACCCATGGTCCCACTATTTTTTGTAGCCGATAAACTCATTAAAATCGGTGACAGTCAATACAAAGCACCTGTCACAAAAATAAATCCGAGCAAATAAAATCCAGCAACATGAACCAAAGATTCCGATGAGTTCCCCCCCGACAGTTGGTGCAAAAGATTCTGAAGAATATTCTTTGGGTTAGCATATTCCTTGTTGGGAGGGCATATTCTCTTTTCACGGGTGCCAAGATGCCAATTTTAATCATGTGTTATGATGAAATCATCACCACATCAGTGATGATGTCAGCATCCTAAAAAAAATTTCCCCCCTCGTGGATGAGTTTTTCAGTTTTGCAGTCTGACTTCAGAAGGCCATAACTTGCTCATTTTGACTCCTTTTTCCAAGCAATTTTTTTTTTTTTGGGCTAATTTTTCACACTCTTCACAATGGTGCAATCATTTTTTGGTTTTGGTGTCTAGTTTTTCTAGAAATTTCAGATTCTCATTGGTGTTGCTGCTTCATCCTCATTTTGGGAACTTTGGGAGCTCATATCTTGCTCCTACGATAACATTTTTGGGTGCCATTTTTTTTTAAAGTGCATGATTTTTTGTGTAATTATCAGTGGTATGATCAGATTGATCTCATTTTGTACCAAAAATTATACTTGATTTTGTGGCCTATTTTTGGCATTTGCATGTACCAAGATCAAAGTCCACTTCGCTATTTTGGAAAGTGGGAACTATAAATGCACTAATCATAAAGTTCAAAATCAGATATTTATTGGGGGGGTTTCATGATTGAGTAATTTGGGGGGGTAATCTTACAGTGATTGGTTGTATTCTTTTGCTTGGTTTGTGTTCTTGCAATGGGGAAATCTCAAATTGAACTCCTAAATCCACATAACTATGCTACATGGAAAAAATCAATATGGCACTATCTCATAATGAAAGGTCTAATAGGTCATCTAAAGGAAACCACTCAAAAACCTACTAATGCTAAAGAACAATTGGCAAGGTGGGAGATTGATCATGAGAAAACACTTGGATGCATATGTTCATTAGACTCATTTGATTTACAATTTCACATTGAATCATGCAAAACACCTAAAGAGGCATAGGAGACTTTTGAAAAATTGTATGGTAAAATAGATAAGATTAGGGGATATCAAATTGACAATGATTTGATGAATTTTGATCCAAAATGTTTTAACCACATCCATGACTACATCTCCAAAGTTAAGCAACTAAGAACACAGTTGAAAGAATGCAATATTGAAAAAGAGGATTTATAGTTGATTTTGAATATGTTATCCAAGCTTGGTCCTAAGTATTCAGTGTTTGTTTTTGGCTTTCATACCCATCAACTTTCTATGGGAGCATCATATGTTGATCCTAAGTTTGATGACTTTGCAAATCTCCTAATCCAAGAGGAAGCTAAGTTAATAAACATGGGTCTAATCAAGTCTTCCAAGTCACAAGCATTGTTGACTAGTGAGTCAAAGGGATAGAAAGAATCAGGGAATCTTGATAAGAAGAAAAAGAAGAAAAATAACAAGCCACATAAAAAATCCTCATCCTCATCCTCATCAAAAGGAGAATCGTAAAAGAAGGAGAGGCCTTTTTGTGCATATTGCAAGAAGGATGGACATGAAGAACACTATTGTTATAAGAAGGATATTGATGAGTTGAAAAACCTTCTCAAAAGGAATCACATTGATTTTCCTTCTAGAATGTCTGAATCACCTCCTTCTTCTTCAAAACAGTCTAAAAAGGACAAAGGTAAAGCATCTACATCAAGAAATAAAGTTCAAGCTCTTTGTGCTTGTTTAGGTCCAAGATCATGGAGATGGCTTCTAGATTCAGGAGCGTCTCATCATATGGCATCTTTGTAGTCTAATTTCTCTTCTTTTTAGCCTTGTACTATGTCTCCTATCTTGATGGGAAACAATACATACATGAGTGTAACAAGGAAGGGATCTATTAGTTTTGGGGACAACACTTTCTAGGATGTTTTTTGTGTTCCTCATTTGACAAATAATCTTCTTTCCATATATTAGATTACACATGGTGGAGATGAGAGAATTGTGGAGTTCACACCTGATTTAGTCATCATTCAAAACTTGGAGAGTCAAGAGATCATTGCTACTGGGGTGGTTGATCATTTATCTGAGTTGTATACCTTTGAAAATTTTGCTTCTGATGGTGACATTATTCCTTCAACTATTGATCACATTTCTAGAATGAATCATGATTTAGAGGAGACATTTGGCTTTTTGAACTTGGGAGTTCTCACATCAGATCTAGTACTTGAGCCATGCATTCTATCTCCTCCATCTACTATTACAGTTGATGATTCTTGTGATTCAACAGTTTTGGCTCCTTGTGATTCAGTACAGTAGGACATATATTGTCTTTCAAATTTGGCTACTTTGGATGGCTTCTTGAGAGGTATTTCAGACTTGTTTGTGGATTCTCATCTAGTAGATTTGGGGGACATCATTCATAGCATTCATCTTCTCTTTGATGGAGAATAACCTTCTTCAGTTTTTGTGAGGGAACACCTTGACCCTCTTGTTCATTCTCTACATGATCATTCTTCACAGATTGACGTGAATGTGGATACTTTTGAACAATATTTGGAGGAGGCTTCTTTTTCTTCAAAGGGGATATCACTATCTTTGGATCATGTGCTACATTCTTCTCGATACTTGATGTTGGATTGTCCTCTTCAGCAATGTGGCCTAGAATGCCTGTTTGGAGTGTGTCAGGTTTTAGCATCAACATGGAGACACTTGAGCATGCTTTGGAGACATCATCATCCATATTCCTAATATCCTGCATACATCCATGGTTTTGTTTCTTCCTAAGGGGAGGAATGTTGTTTGGCAAGATTTGATCATCTTCAGCATTCAATATCGAGCTTGTACCATCATTGTAGGAGAGTCATCATTGAGGGGGGTCTACCTTGTCTCTCTTCTTCTTCTCTCTTATGGGGGATTCTTTTTCCTCACACATGGGGATTTTACCTTCTCATTCTTCATTGACAACATTTCTATTTTGTATTTCATCTCTCTTTTGGGGGGGAATTTTTTCCCGCTGGGTTTTCTCCTCTTCTCGTTTGTGAGATATTTCATTTGTACATGGGTATCTAACATGGCCTAGTAGTTGAGACCCATCTTTGCATTCTCTATGTCATTTGCATAATAATTTTCTACTCCCTAAGTTGAACTTAAGGGGGGTTGTTGGTGTAAATAAAGTCTTGTACCTAGTTAATTCATTACCAGGGGACTTATTTACGCATGTTAAGTTTACTTAGGTCATAGGAAGGAATCTTTCTAGAAGGTGTTAGTTGTCATTAGTTGTTATCTTATATTTTGACAACTACTACATGTGAAACTAGGTAATTGTGATTAGTTGTCTCATGTCATATGATTAAGAAACTTATCATAATCCTATGACATCTTGCATCTCACCTTGGTTATATAACCAAGGGGTCTCTCACATTGTACATCAAAAATCACAATCATATCATTGAATAATATTGATAAGAATATAGTTTATTCTTGTCACATTCCTTCTCTCTCTTTTGTGCTTTCCATTTGGTCTCAAGATCTTGGCAGCCATAGCTAATTCTAACAAAAAGCATGTTCCTCCCAACCACGTGGTACCCAAAGGTCCACCCCTCGTGCTAGGAGATAATATCAGGTCCACAAATATAAACAAACATGAAGATAGAAAATAACATCACATGGATTGACATACACATTACAACATAATGATATCTAAACCACATAATTACAAACAAAGATCCTAGAGGAAACAACATACGAAGGGGTAACTCTACACAAGAGACCACATAAAATGCATTAGGAAAAGAGTGTCATCACATATTTTATTATAGGTTACCCTGGTGAATCTTCTTAGATTACCGAACCTCATATCAAGTTACCCTAGCAATCTCTACTAGTTCTCAACCCCTAAAAAAACTCATGTGGAATCAAACTACCTTTCAAGAAGACAAAGTAGACGATCATTCCATTCCATGCCATCTCAACCTACCCTTAATCTATACAAGCATCGAGGTATAAGGAGAGACATTCAAAGTATCTAAATTATTTAATGAACTCTACCCAACCCCTAATACAATTAATTAGGTTTTCACTAAATTATAAACTCCCCATAGGTTACCCTGGTTACCTCTTAGGGTTCTGGCCCCTATTGAAACACTCTTCCTAATAACATAACTCGTTATCGATTACAAAGGATAACCATCATGCACAATACACAAAACCATGAATAAACACATCTCAATCATGACACAAATCATTTAACATGAAAAATACCACCAAGGTAACAAATAAACCATGCATGGCTAAATCCCAAATAAAATCATTGCAATTGAACATCAAAGTACAAGCATAAAAAGCTTTACGATACAAGTTTCCATTCCTAGCCTCTAGAAGATTTAAAACCAAATAACACTAAAGTACACTCTTTAATTATAACCAATACATCATTACCCAACATATACAACCATTAAGACTTCATGAACAAAATAACATTTTATCTTTTCATTCATGTTGAAATCGTTTAAAATGTTTTAAAGAAACTAAATAACATATTCCACAAATATTTTGATGTAAATGTATTCACAACCAAAATTGTTCTATTTCAATTTAATTTTTTAAAACATGATTTATATTTACACCTACATATATATAAATAAATAAATGAATACATAAAGATATATATTTATAAAATATATATATAAATAGATAAATGAATACATAAAGATATATATATATATTTATAAAATATATATATATATATATATATTTATAAATATATATATATATATTTATTTATTCACTTAGTTTTTGTCATGCTACAAAACATATCCAAGGACAAAAAGCATATACAAATACCTTATAACATTACAATATGAGCATATTTTACATATTATAAATTTTCATCGAATTAGTAATATTTCCATTCGAATTTAATTTTATCTCCATTTGGTTTCAATTGAATACATATAACCTCTAATTTGGATGGACTATGAATAAAGGATAGGTTTGGACTTTCATTATGAACAATAGTCATTTCATATCTATAATAGACTCTACCAGCATACACACAATCAGGTGCATGCAAACTGCCAGTACATGATAACATGTGTTGTAATTAAATGAATAGGACTGCAAATCAACATCGGATAGCTAAAAGAGTAATATAGATAGCCATCGAATCAAGCATGGAAAGACATAATGATAGCCTACAGGACATCGAATAAGAATGGTAAATGAAGAAGAGTCAGATGCCTCCAGGAAATTCCACAATTTTATAAACAAAGGATGACTAAGGAGATTAGTGCCGACTACCCCAAGAAGAATTTACAAGGCAAAGAATGAGGAAACTACCAGAAGATTGTTCTAAGAGATCTAAACTATTTCCATCCAAGACAAAACCACGTTGGGTAGTGAGATGCCTCAAAACTCCAAGAGACAGAGGTTCAACCCTTCCCAATTACCAGGTAATGAACATACACAAATATGATTCTACATATATATACATATATTCTACAATCGATGCTAAGTTATTTTATTGAACAGAAGTAAAGTATTGAAAGTAGTACAAAGGGTTTCTAGACATTGAGGAAATAAACAATCTCATTAAAACAGTTGCAGAATGTAACCATATTGCTCTAATTTTTCCTTATCATTGTTTGCTATCCTTTCCTTTTAAATTTGAAATCTCACCCTAATTGTTTCTTTATTGAATGTGCAGGTTTGGTTGAGCTTATCTTTTCCATAGGCAAGCATAACCATTTTTCTAGTGCAAAATAAATTCAAACATAATATACAAAAAATTTATCCTTAAGATTCAAATTAAATAGAAGAGAAAGGAACCTGTTAAATCCTGCTTATTCAATTAAATATTTGAAGAAGAATTATGGATTTTCAACTAAGTTCGAATACTGTGATCTTCAGACCAATCCGCAAACAAATCACAAAAATTCTTCCAAATCCGTTTTCACTAAGCTTTCAAAAACAATAATACTGAAAAGAAACTTCCTCCAGAAAATTGTTGTGCAAAAACCTCTTCTGAATTATTGTTGTGAATGATATTTTCATAACCAAAGTTTTTAATTCATTTTCAATTAACTCATAATCACAAAACTTAACTAATTGTTAGCATGCAATCAAGATTGATTAGACAATTCTAATTAAACAATTACCCAAGATAACACTTTCTAACTCCAAGTCAAAATTCCAAATATTTATCTATAATCTATTGAAAATGAACCATTCAAAATATCTACTTTTCATTCATTTAAGCTTGCACATTAAAATCAACAATTATATTTAAATAAATATCTTGTTTAATTTAATTTAATAAATCAAACCATAAACACAATTATTTTAATTTAAATAAAATTACATTAAATCAAATAAATTAATTAATAAACCATTTAACTAATTAATGAATTTCCAATCAAGACATAAACATGAACAAAACAATGGACTCAAATCATAATACAATGACGGGTGACAACACAAATAATTGTCCCATAAGAGAACGATGGCCAAAGAAGGAAATGACATTATCTCCAAAACAACATGTTTCCATTGGGTCATGGAATGCTCAAACTTGACAAGCAGGTGGAGTCAATGCCCAATAACTGCAAACTGCATCAAACAACAATGTTAAACATATCTGCATAAACTGACAATCACACCATGAAAGAGAGTCACAGCATAGTAGGGTACTCATGAGTGAGTTATGCTATACTCTCCTTCACCAAGACTAACATACAGTACTACATCATAAACAACATCAGATACATCATCATAAACACACGAATGCTCTAAAATAGCACAATACCATAACGCACATAATGTTTATCATAATGTCACCACACAAACATAATCAGATGATCAAAAATGTATCTAATGTATCATCAACACAACATAAAACTAGCATAGTATTAGTGTCATAATTGAAATAAAGTAGCATAGTATAAAAAAAACTAAAACAACTATCAACTGAATAGAAACAAACTGAATCAAAGTGCAGCAACTGGAGGGACACTACACATTACCTATACCAGAGAAGCTGTGGGAGGACATCAACATGGATTTTTTTCTTGGTTTTCTGAGGATATAGAGAGGTCATGACTCCATATTTGTGGTGTTAGATAGATTTTCAAAAATGGCACATTTCATTCTGTTTCATAAGACTAGAAATGTTGTTCATATTACAGAATTATTTTTTAGAGAGGTGGTGAGACTACATGGTCTATCCAAGAGCATAGTTTTGGACCGAGATACCAAGTTTGTAGGGTATTTCTAGAAGACATTGTGGAAGACTAATTTGAAGTTTTATTTCACACATCATCCATAGATTGATGGACAAATGAAGGTGGTGAATAGGATTTTAGGAAATTTTCTGAGATGCTTAGTAGGTGACAAACCTAAGGGATGAGATTTGATTTTACTACAAGCGGAATTTTCTTACAACAATTATTTCAACAAGAGCACCGGTAAATCACCATTCCAAATTGTGTATGGGAGTAGTCCTAGAACTGCTTCTGAATTGAGGAAGATGGATAAGGGAGAGAAACATGGTGCTAAAGCTGAAGATTTTGTTGAACACCTGAAGAATGTTCATGAAGAGGTAAAGAAACGTATCCATAATATGAATACATAGTATAATGCTAAGGCATACCAGAAAAGAAGATATAAGGAGTTCTAGGTAGCTGATGAAGTCATGGTTTATTTGTGGAAGGAGAGGTTTCCAATTGGCACATACAATAAGTTAAAGATGAAGAAGTTTGGACCATGCAAGATCTTGAAGAAGCATGATTCAAGAAATGTTTATGAGGTAGAGTTGTCAAGTGAGATTCATGTTTCACCTATGTTTAAATTTTTTGATCTAATAGAATATCATGAAGGAAATAAGGAGCATGAGTTGACAGAGGCATAGTGGATGATTCCAACATCTACTAAGGAAAAAGAAGAAATAGAAGAATTTTTGGATAGTCATGTGGGTAGGAGCACAAGGAATGGGCAATATCGTGAGTACTTGGTGAAGTGGAAAGGAAGGCCTATTGAAGATTCAACATAGTTTCCTAAATCAGAGGTTAGTCATCTTGGTTCTTCTCTAGCTCCCGAGTAGTGATAGGGTAACTTTTCAATTTACCCCATGTATGATGTAAGAGCATCCAGGGTGTAAGAGCAATCTTGCATCAACCAAAAAGATCTATGTTATTTCTTTTCAATAAAGGTTGCTCAAACTTACTAGTTAAGGCTCTCTAAAGCCAATAAAACACTTAGTCAAGCCAAAAATCTCCTACACTATAGTACCACAAAGGGTTAAAGTAGAGTTGGTAGGTTGGTGATAAAGGTTTAGTCAAAGTCTTCTACACTGCAACCCTGTGACAGTCATACAAGGAATCTTGTGGTATAGCGGGAAACCCAGAACCCAGTGATGGACTTTGAGGAAAGCTACAATAAGGCAGTTTGAAACCACAACCCCACAATGGTTTGGCGACAAAGTTTGTAGTATGGTGGTATCGAGCCCACAATCCCACGACAACCCATGTGGGTAGTGTGCGGTATAGCGATAACCCCACGAGTATCACAACGGTCATTTAGAAGGGTCACGATAGGAAGGTATCAGTGGTATTGCGGTAATAAAGTTGGTTAATATGAAAGTAGGTCAATGGAAATGGATGGATGAATAAGGAAACGATAATTTTCACAATATTATCTATTGATTTCACATCATTTTTGTGAATCAATGTTATCTTTGGCCAAGCGATAATTTCATATGTGAAGTCATGGTTGGAAGCGACCGAATGGATAATTGCCTGTGAGATCTAGATACTCATTGGAGGATGAGGTGGTACTAAGACAACCGAAAAGGAAAGCCGACCTGAAGGAGGAATATAAGTAAACGACAGAGATATAGTAAGACATAGACATGTAGAGAGATACATGGAGAATTAGAATAGATAGTGAGGGTGACATGAAGGCTGGTGAGAAGATAGTGAAGTAGAGTCTAAATTCCTGATCTGCATATTTGTGTTGGCCTTTTCGTTGCACCAAAATCTCAACTTGTCAATGCCTAATACAAGCATTAGTTAAGATCCACAGGAGGTGGTTAGACCATGTCACAAACCCAAGCATTGTGCTACAAGGAAGACCAAGGGACACACCATCTTGCAACAACCCCCCCAGCACAAGCGAGGGGTTTAAACCTGTGACCAGCTCCAATACCAATTGTTGGCCTTGTCGTTGCACCAAAAGGCCAACCTGTCTGATGAGCCCAAAATATGCTCATCATTTGGATATCATGGTGTACTTTTAATACCTTTACTTCTATTGATTATGGTTGTTTAACTCTCTTGAAACCTTTTATTGGGGGATATCCTATAGCAATACACTTTCATGTTCCTATAGCTGATCATGTTGACATGTTTATATTTATTACCTTATTGACTTCCCAAATGACTAGTATAATGCATGTAGTTTTGAATGATGACATAGATTTAAATATGTGATTAATGAATGGATATTGTGTATGTGCCATGCGCCTTTTCTTTCGCATCTATTACCTTGTGTTTCATAGGTTGTTGAAGAAAGTTTGATCGAGTCAAGCACAGCCAATCTCGGCCTTGCAGTAAAGTCCATTTCCTGTATGACTTTGAGGAAGCTCTGGCAAAGAATCTTTGACCGAAACCATTGGGAAGGATTTTAAATGACATTTAATCTGGAAAGAGTGGAGTGCTAGATTCTCTCTGGATCGGGTTGAACGGATAACTCATTTATGAAGTCTATTCCTCGATTTCGGGATACATTTCATATCCACATCTTTCTCTGTTGAGTTAGTTAGTTAGTTGTTCTCCTGATTTTAAAAATAAGTGTTCCTCCTGCACGGGTGAACAGAGAGAAGGAGATAGATAGATAGAGAAGCAGATTATGTAAGAGTTAGAGTTATAATATGAATCAGAGTTTTTGTTAGTTTTTTGAAGCACAACAGTCAATGTAAATGATTTCACGTTATGAATAAAAGTTGATGGAGTTCTTAGCACAATCTTCTGTGTCAATTAGTTGATGCTTGCTAAGGGGGCCCACTTAGTAAGTATCTGTAGGAGCATAGTTGTTTATCCTTTGTTAATTCAAGTTAGATTTCATTTTAGAAGTTTTAGCACAAGCTCAGTCTTATACTATTCCTGCAGCATCAGGAATCCATCCCTGTGTTTTTTCCTACAGCATAAGGCCAGTTTATAGTTTGTCCCTCAATTGTAGCTATTACAATTTCTGCTTCGGTTAGATTATGATTGAATTAAGAGAACTTTGCATTATTGCATAGATAGAATTTCTTTCCAAGTGTTTATTTTTCAATAGGCCATGATTGAAACCGGTTCTTAGTGCACATATTGTGCCACTCCATTTAAAGTTTACATTCCCTGGTTTGACAAGTAAATGAATGACCATGAAGAGGTATTAGTCACCTACTAGAATGTCCAATTCCTAGGATAGGTTTTTGCCGTGATTTTCATATCCTTTTGTGGGAACGACCACTGTCAATTCCCAATACAAGTGTCAGTTAAGATCCACAAGAGGCAGTTAGACCATGTCACAAACCCAAGTGTTGTGCTACAAGGAAGACAAATGGACACACCATCTTGCAACAATTTTTTCAACTAAATCTATTTTTTTCTAATCAAGCAACCCATGTAATTCTGTAAAAAAAAATCATTTCAGTATCAATAGAATATTTTTTTCTTCCTACATTTTGTTGTGCAAACCTGTGTGTCGTAGTGAGTTCTAGATTGTAAGGAGAGTAGCCTTCAGCAATTCTCATGGTGACAAGATTTAGTGATTCCATGTTATAGGGCCATGTGATAGTAGTGTGAGATTCATTGATCACTAGTATAATGGTGCTCCTAAAAAAATCAATCTCCTTTTGTGCCACTAAGTGGAGAGCCTAAGAATATTCAATGAAATTTAGTGCTAATGTGAGTACAAGAATATATTTCATTATGTCCCTCTAATAATTTTGGTTTGGAGAAAGGACAATCTCCAATGGGTTCATGAATAACTTTAATAATTCAATATTCATCTATATTTATTTTATACATTCCTCTACTTCATCCAATGTCTAGTACAAGTAATTTGTATTCTTTGTGATCCCTTTAATGGTCTATTTATAGGTGTCTCTTTGATTTTTAAACAAGGTGATTTGGTTACCTTACACGCTCAATTTCATATTTATTGCTCTGATTTTATTTTCAAATATACTAGAAGTAGATTTTTTTCTTTCACTACTTTTTCCTTTAGTTCCTCCTCCTACTTTCTTAGGAATTCTATGGTGATGTACTTTGTACCAATTTATAATTAGGTAGTAGAAAGTCCCAACCTATCTTTATACAGTTTTGTTTGGGCTACCATAATTATTTTCTTCACATCCTAGGTATGTATGTCCTCCACCTCAATTGGCTTGTTGGACATAATGGAGATTTATCCTTCAAGGTCTTTCTCTTTGATCGTGAAGGTTTAAATTTTTTTCTTATCACATTTTATCTCCTTATCCATATTTTTTATATTTTTTCCACTTGGATATGAGAGAAGAGCTCATATATTTCCACCATCTTCTAGGAATTTTACATATTCTTGTGCTCACTTATATTAACTCAATTTGGTAGTCATTTAGCTCTAAATTTGGCCATATAGTTTGTCCACCAATGGGGTGAAGTGGAAAAAGTGCAAGGAACCCTATAAAAAAGGTCACATTTTATGCACACCTATCTTGATGCAAGAGAAATTTATTTCTTATCTTTTCTCTTATAATACTTTGTATGGGGACATAATTTCAATTTTCACCATTTGTTGTTGGTATAATATGGAATTCCACATCATTGTTATTTATTAAGCTAATTGGGTACCTCCTAGGGAAATTTTAGGAATGAATGGTGATACATGTTTTGTATTAATGGATGACATGATTATTTATGGAGTGGGATACTTCATAGTGTAGGATGGGGAAGGGGAAAACTATGAATACTAGGAGTAAAATAAATGTTGGAAATAAATTTAATGAAGGTTGGAATATTGGAAAGTGATAGCCTATTATTGATGTTGGTAATTATCCTAATGGACTAAAATATTTTGTGTTATGATACAATGGTATGGGTATTCTGGGAACAACTACATGAATTATTATTGCATAGGGATTTGTAGGGAAGCCAAAATAAGGATGTTAGGTGGAGAAAACAAAGAGGGTGGAGGAAACTAGTTATAAGGGGAAGATGGTAAAATAGAGATATGTGATGGAGATGGAGGGGGTTATTAATGGAGTTTAGAATGGGATTAATTTATGGCAGAAACAAAAAATGAGAAGGCAAGTAGGAGGATGAATATAAGAGATAGATGGAAAATTAATACAATAATTAAAGTGGGGGTCATGGGTGTCTATTTTTCTACTCTACCAATGGATGGTTTTTCCTTTGATTATTTTTCATTGTATTTCTCTTTTATTTAAGTGGATCTCCTTCTCTTTCTCCTTCTACACTAATACAAGTTGTAACTATCTCTAAAGGATTTTTGAAGGAGGCTTTGCTTCACCATTCTAGAAATTTGAGATGACATAATTATATCTATTAAATTTCACCTTGTTTCATGGTAGCATTCTTGACCTCTAACTAGAAACAAATGATCTTATACTCACCTAGATAGTGGTAAGAATTCCTATTGCTTACACATATGTGGTTAAGATTTGGTCCTTCAATGTTGGCCATATGATGTAGATAATTATTCACATAGATTAATCTTATGCTATGGTATTTTAGGTTCCATGTGTCAAATTTTATTTCTTGTACTCCTAAGGATATACCCTTCACTTGTATTCAATAAGATGATGCTAAGCTATCATGTAATTTGTGTTGCACATATTTTTTCCATTGTTTGTCATTGACATCAACACTCAGTTTGGGCTATCATTAATGTATGATGATGTACACTTAGTTTGGGAAAGCACTGGTGTATGATTATGTGCTAACAATTATTTTTTTGATGTTCATGGTTGGATGGCATGCCTTGTTTGATGAGAAGTAAATTTATATTGAGTATGTTTGTTGTCAATTTAGAGATAATATCATGATGATATAATATGATAAGGATTAGGCGCATTAAGATGAGGATTAGAAGTGATGTTGAAGTGGGAGAGATATTGTTGCTAGTCTCTAGTATGGTGTATGTTCTCTCTTATTGTTCTTGAGGAAGTATGTGTTGCTACAAGGAATTTTTGGCTTCTGAATGTTGGTGAAGGTTTTTGCTACAGGAAGTTTCTTTGAAAACTATTTGGGAGAATGCTCCACATTCCTCCACATTTAAAGATATGGTCTTTTAGTTTTGGATTCAATTCTTTTATTCTATGGATGTTGCACTCTTATCTTTTCAAGTCACCAATGTTGTCGAGGAGGTTTCTGGTAATTGCAATGGGTTGGTAGTCTTGTTTCTTCTTAGGACTGGTTTAGAAAATGCTTTGCATTTCTTCGCATTGTTGTTTTTGCTCCTATGGATTGGTGGAAATTTTTTTAGTGTTTTTTCAATGTCTTAGTCCATCTTTCATGTGATGATGTTTACCACAAGTTGGTTTGTTAATGTTATATCTCATGGTTGTGTCTTATGGGCTTTTGGGATGATGTGTTTTGTTTTTGTTTGGTTTGTGATGGATTTTTATGGCATCACAATGTGAAATAAGTTTATGGAAGTTTTTTTGGATGTTTATGGAATGTCTCTTTGTGGTTTTCATATCAATGATTGATTTCTTTGGTGTTGCATATTTGTTTTGAGTTGGTTTTATGGGTAATTTATAGATGTCTGGATAACAGGGATTTTTCTCTTGCTTGCACTATGTGCTTGGGAGTTTGTTCCAGAAATCAAGGTTGTGTTAAATTGTGTTTGGGTCCTACCCTATCTTTTTGAGACATGCATTGAGTAAATTTAGTTGAAAGTATGTTTTTGGGTCGACTAGTAATGTGTTACACTCTTCTTCTACACATTTTCTTATTGCCAAATTGAGATGTTGTACACCAACATATTTAATGTTTGGCATCATATTAGAAGATGTAATAAGTTTCTTTTGGTTCTCTCTATCTCTTGGATAGGACCACTTTCACTACAATTATGTTTTTAGACCCACTTGTTGAGGTTATTGTTTGTATTATGTTCTAGTTGACCTAATTGGTGTTTTATGATCTTGCAAAGGATATGAATGGAAGAAAAAATCAGTTGCAAGATGGGAGTGGTGGTGTGTGAGTGTGGAATAATGAAATGAGTTGTGAAAAGATAATTCAAATGTGTTTTAATGCCTCAGTCATTAGATTGTATTGTTGACATATGTTGTAAATCTAAGTTTTCATGTATACTACTATCTGACAGTGAATATCTTTAGCATGTCCTTGTATCTTGTAGGTTAGGGTTTTCTACCTTAGCCTACAAGACCCTTTGTATCATTTCTTAAGGTTGTGTGCCTTATCCCACAAGTCCTTTTGGGAGTAGTGTGATTCCTTAGGTAGTGAGGCTTGAAAAAAATTATAATTTTGTAAGCAGTGAGCTTCATATATTGTGAGATTTCTCACTGTGGTTTTTCCCTTCTTGTGTTTTCCACGTGTATAACTGGTGTTATCTTATGAATGTGTGTTTGTTGCTTTATTTTTCATTATTGTTGAATTGATTATGAGTTGTAGATCTTGGTAAAAGTCCAAATATGCATTGTGTTGAAGGGTTTAAGTTTTGAAGATACTGATTCACCCCCCTCTCAATATCCAGGTGTGTTCAACAATTGGCATTAGATTCAATTTCCTTTGAAGAAGCTTAAAAACTTAAGGAAAGATCCAGGATGGCACATGATGGATCTTACAAGGCACTTAGGTTTGATGGAACAAATTAAACCTTTTGGAAAATAAGAATGGTAGGCCATTTAAACTCTCTGGAGTTTAGTTTTTGGCAATCTATCAAGGATGGTTACATTGCTCCTACTACTGATCCAATAGATCCAACTGAGATTAGATTGTATAAGAACAATTCCAAGGTAAAGAATGCTATCATGAATAGATTAGTTGATTCAAAAAATTTGAAGGTGATGAATTGTAGTTCTACTAAGGATTTATGGGAAAAGCTCAACAACATTTATGAAGGAGACAATAAAGTGAAGCAAGTCAAGATACAAAACTTCACGAGAAAATTTTAGACCCTGAGGATGAAGTAGTTACTAGCATTAGTGGTCTTGGTGGAGAATTAAAATAAGATGAGATTGTGAAGAAGGTTCTAATATCTCTCCTTAAAGCTTATAGTCATAAGGTATCTTCTATTGAGGAATCTAAGGACTTGGATAAGTATCTAGTAGATCAATTATTCGGTGCTCTCATAGCCTTTGAAATGACAGAGTTTAACAAAGATGCTGTAGAGAGTGATGCAACATTTAAAGTCAATAAAAAGGTAGAAGATGAAAAAATAGATCAAAATGTTGACTTTGATGAGGTAGAAGAAAACTTTGTGAGAAGGTTGAAGAACGGCATTGGAAAATACAAAGGGTAAGTTACCTCTTAAGTGTTTCAATTGTGGGAGAATTGATCATTTTTCCTCTAAATTTCCTTTTAAAGAATAAGAGGATAGAAACAAAAGAGAGAAGTTCAAAAGGATTCTCTATTCCAAGGAGAGTAGTTGTTCCTCAAAAGATGAGGATAATGATTCAAATGATGAAATAGTATTCATGGAATTGAAAGTTGGTGAAAAAAAGAGTGATATTGAAAAATGTAAGAATTTTGGTTCCTTGTGTGTGCATTGTAATTTCTTGCCCTAAAAGGTGAAAAGCACAAAGAAATGCAAAGGAAACACCCACACAACACCACCTCAAGATAACCCTAGTTTAACTTGAACAAAACAAAGATTAAGGAAAGAGATATACCTTGTCCAAGTGATCCTTTTGGTTGGCTCTTTGATATAGATTGGATGTGTACTCCTTGATGGAAAGAGTAATAAATGATATACAAAATGCTCTAGGTTGTATGCAGGATGCAATAATGGATGTGGGTGTTTTCATAGATGTATGACATGAATGCAATGGAAGCTTGAAGAATGGAACAATGGTGGCTAAGAATGCAAGTGCTTGAGAGTTGAATTTCTTGAAGGCTTGAATGTGATGAATGAATGTTGTTGAATGAGAAAAATGAGACAAAATCCTCTATTTTAGGGGAATGGCCTCTAGAGATTTGAATGGCTAGGATTTAGCCAACATGGACAAGATGGAGGGTTGTAGTGAGTTGAGGACTCAGAAGCCTTCACATCTTGCCATGTGGAAATGAGATGGAAAAAAGGACATGTGAGGTGGAGAGAGGACATGTGAGGTGGAGGTACTTGCAAGTACCTTGGTATTAGGGGAATACTTCCTAAAAAAGGAATTTCTCATCCCCATGTGGGAAGGATGGTGACAAGTGAAGAATTTTAGAATTCCTCACTAATCATCATGGGGAAGAGAGAAGTGTTGGAGTAATAAATGTGAATTTTAAATTCACATGATTGGAAGTGCCTTGAGGATAATACAAGGTCCTCATAAAGGAAGTCCTTGTCCAATGTGAGTGATGTGACTTATGAGAAGATTTAGAATTTCCCAACAACTTTCATGGGGAAGAAGGTAGCATTGAATGAATAAATGTGAATTTTTAGCTCACATGGGGAAGAGTTCAAGGCTAAATGAAGAAAGTACTTATGAAATGTTGACTTGGAGGACATACCAAAAATGGTATGAGGATTAGATTAAGGTTGTGCAAACAAGTGATTAAGAATACTAAAGAGGGATTAGAGGCAAGTGGAAAGATATGGAGGATGCGACATTAATCCTAATTAAGGGTGTGCACATCTTAATCATGGATTAATTAAACTAGTCCATATTAGAAGATGGTTATGGAGGATGTGACAAGGAGAGAGAAAAGAGGGAATTTAAAACCAATTCAAATTCAAGAGGTTAAATGCATAAATTAAATAAATTGATATATTTATTTCATTTAGAGAGGAAGTGATGAAAGGTAAAGTATTTAATTATTAAATTAAATACTTTAGGAACCTTAGGAAAAGAAGAAATATTAATTAAATAAATCATTTAATTAATATTGATGGGGAATATGAGATAGACAAATAAAGGGGATGAATTTGACCATATGGGAGTGGTCAAATTTGGATGTCCACATTTTTTCCCCTCTTTGAGATGGTGCTACGAAGTAACATCATTTCAAAGAAGATGGTTAGATTGGAAAAAATGCCCCAGTCATTCAAAGAAAGATGATGGGGGTGAAGATAAAGATTATGTGTGCAGCGTGAATTCCTACCCTAAAAGGTGCAAAACACAAATAAATACAACAAGGAGAAATAACACAAAGCAACACCTCAAGATAAGCCTAGTATAACTTGAACAAAACAAAGATTAAAGCAAGAGATATACCTTGTCCAAGTGATCCTTTTGGTTGGCCCTTGGATGTAGATTAGATGTGTGCTCCTTGATGGAAAGAGTGCTAAATGATATGCAAATGCTCCAAATTGTATGGAGGATGCAATAATTGTTTTGATAGATGTATGAAATGAATGCAATGGAAGCTTGAAGAATGTAACAGTGGTGGCTAAGAATGCAAGTTCTGGAGAGTTGAATTGCTTGAAGGCTTGAATGTGATGAATGAATGTTGTTGAATGAGAAAAATGAGACAAAATACTCTATTTTAGGGGAAGAGCCTATAGATATTTGAATGGCTAGGATTTATCCAACATGGACAAGATGGAGGACTATAGTGAGATGAGGACTCACAAGCCTTCACATCTTTCCATGTGGAAATGAGATGGAAAAAAAGAGACATGTGAGGTGGAGAGAGGACATGTGAGGTGGAGGTACTTGTAAGTACCTTGGGATTAGGTGAAGATTTCCTCAAAAAGAAAGTTTTTGTCCCCATGTGGGAAGGGTGGTGACAAGTGAGGAATTTTAGAATTCCACACTATTCATCATGGGGAAGAGAGAAGTGTTGGAGTAATAAATGTGAATTTTAAATTCACATTATTGGAAGTACCTTGAGGATAAGATAAGGTCCTCATAAAGGAAGTTCTTTTCCAATGTGAGTGATGTGAGTTATGAGAAGATTTAAAATTTCCCAACAACCTTCATGGGGAAGAGGGTAGCATTGAATGAATAAATGTGAATTTTTAATACACATGGGGAAGAGGTCAAGGCTAAATGAAGAAAGTACTTATGAAAGGTTGACTTGGAGGACATACCAGAAATGGCATGAGGATTAGATTAAGGTTGTGCAAACAAGTGATTAAGAAGACTAATGAGGGATTAGAGGCAAGTGGAAAGATATGGAGGATGCGACATTAATCCTGATTAAGGGTGTGCACATCTTAATCATGGATTAATTAAACTAATCCATATTAGAAGAGCGTTATGGAGGATGTGACAAGGAGAGAGAAAAGAGGGAATTTAAAACTGATTTAAATTCAAGACGTTAAATGACTAAATTAAATATATTGATATATTTATTTAATTTAGAGAGGAAGTGATGAAAGGTAAAGTATTTAATTATTAAATTAAATACTTTAGGAACCTTAGGAAAAGGAGAAATATTAATTAAATAAATCATTTAATTAATATCAATGGGGAATATGAGATAGACGAATAAAGGGGATGCATTTGACCATATGGGAGTGGTCAAATCTGGATGTCTACATTTTTCCCCTCTTTGAGATGGTGCTACAAAGTAGCATCATTTCAAAGAAGATTAAAAGATAAGACCAAGAAGAATATGGTTAGATTGGAAAAGATGCCCCAGTCATTCAAAGAAAGATGATGGGGGTGAAGATGAAGATTAGGGATTGAGGATGCCCCCTTGAGAGGACATGCGGGTTCAAGAGAACACGGGTGTGCTCTCAAAATGGATGATATGATGAAAGGGAAGATGGGGAAGATGATGCAAAGTGATGGATAAGAGAGGATGATAAGCGATAGGATATTGGGAAGCACAGATGGATTTAAGGAAAAATGTGATGTTGCCCCAGTCAAGCTACAAGCCAAAATAGGTTGATGATGGATGGAGTGTTGTCGATGAGGGAATAATATATCCTAAAACAACATGAGGATAGGGAATGATACATCTCGATGATGATGATGAAAGTGTTGTTGATGAGGGAAGGATACATCCCAAAATAACACCAAAGTATAGGGAAGGATACATCCCAAAGATGATGACGATGATGATGATGATTGGATCAAGGCTGGGAACAAGACCAAGGATGTGATTAGATGATTGGTGTTAGATATGATTGGATTAGGATTGGATGGAGATGTGAGATGGTTGAAATGAATGAAAATGATGAAGGAAAAAATGCTTAGAATAACCAAATATGATTAATCTAAACAACTTAAAATGAATATGATGTAGCAATGCACATGAGATGAAATGCAATGAACCTAGAATGTGGAATGAGATGTAATCCTAATGTGATTTTCCATTTTCGGAGCACAAATTTTTGCTATAGCATAAGACACTAGGTGCCAGGGTATGTGAGACCAAGGTGGATTAGTGTCTAATGCATAAAACAAACACAACTAACAAGAAGGCAATCCCAACACCCCAAAGTTTTGAAGACCTTGGTTGGGCCAAGTGTTAGGATAACCACAAGCACAAAAGGATGCCTCAGCATAAGACAAGACCACAAGGATCTTGGTGTGTACTATGTGGGACAACTAGGAAGACAACAACAAAGAAAAGATCAAGATGCACCCCTATGTTAACCAGTCAAAACACACCATGATATGATAGATCAAGGTTACCTTGACAAGGTATGATAGGGAGCTCAAATGATAAAAAAAGCCAAAAGTACCAAAAAATAACAATCAATTTCAAATGTCCTTTGCCACAGGATCAAGGGGATGGATGGGATTGATGAGGTATATTAGGAAGGATTCATCCTCTTGAGACCACAGATGGATAATAAACTAAAAGATTGACATGACTCAAGATATTCGGAACCAATTGGATCTCATGATATGAATGGATCTCATTTATGAAGGACTAGCTAGATAAGGGCATAGCTTGATGACACGACACAAGAACAAACACACCCTAAAGACCTAGGGGCTCAGGGGTTGATCAAAGATTAGCCTTGCCTACATGAAAGCACAGATCCCTCGTAGTTTGATAAAATATCATGGATAAAAGTGGAAAGAGGATGATGGAGACCTCTATGGATGATAGAGACAGGACAAACAAAAGCCCTGGGGGTAGATCAAATGACTGACCTTTCCTACGTGAAAGCACAGGGGCAATGTAGTTCGACAAAAGGTCAATGAATGACCATGGATAAAGGATGATGAGATGACCATGGTGAGTGGATAAAAAGATGAAACTAATATGATGAGACAAGATAGACCTAGTGGATAAGATAGGATGATGGTGATTACGTATAGCTCAGGAATAGGATAGTTATCCAAATCATCAAAAGATGAATTGGGAGGATAATATGATGGATAGATGAGTGATGATAAGTGAGAGGAGATTGAAAAGATATGTGAAAGAAGTGAGAGTGATGAAAATGAGATAGATAGCATTGGGTTGCATGGGGGGAAGCCTGTAGCTAGATACCAATGATAAGGGATTATGAGATTAGATGAGGATAAAGATAAAGGGATGGATAGATAAAGATAAGAAGATGAAAAGATGATAGGATGGATGAATAAAGGGATACGAATTTGGATGAGGAAAAGGTTACTAGATTGATAGGAAGATAAGGAAGGGGAGATGGAAGGGATTGTTTGGATGGATGGGAAGATAAGGATGGGGAGATGGAAGGGATTCCATGATGGATGGATAGGAAGATAAGAATGGGGAGAGGAAAGGGACTGTTTGGATGGATGGAAGATAAGGATGGGGAGATGGAAGGGATTATATAATCGACGAAGGATGTCTCCAAGGACTATGGCACAAAGAAGGAGATGCCTCACTCTAGATATGTCATGTATGATGAGGCAGGAGGGATGGAATATAGAAGGATGGGAAAATAAGGGAGTGAGATGGATATGGATAGGATGCATGGATAAGGAAGGAAGATTGATGGTAACATGAGAGGTGGACAGCGAAGGTAGATGGATG
>VDFB02313365.1:0-12981 GCA_007258455.2 Sequoia sempervirens | reverse complement strand
ATCCACTGTCGCTCAAAACCAGCGATCAAAATATCCAAACAAGGTATCATAGTCTAACAGCATGAAAACATAACAGCAGAAAATATAAGCATAAATGGAGGGGTACTACAACGATGCCCTTTAGTTATGGTGATCTGAAAAGACAATTTACTCCCTTGTCTGATACCCTTCATAACATAATGTCCCAACTTCTAGAACAACAAATGATTACCTTGACTCCCATCAAAACACTTGACCCTAATAAGCCTTTACCTACGAACTTTAAATCAAATTTTTATTACCACTATCATCGACAAAATGGACATGACACGAAACATTGCAAGCATCTTAAACATCTTGTGCAAATCAAATGCTTATTACCACTATCACCGAAAAAATTGACATGACATAGAACATTGCAAGCATCTTAAACATCTTGTGCAAGACCCCATTGATTTTGGCTTTCTATCCATTGGAGGTGTTAGCAATCAAGGCAATAAGTTCGTTGCCCCTCCTAACCAAAAATTGCAAATTTTTACCAACCCACTACCCAAACATAATATTTCATTTGTCAAAGCAAGTGAAACTGCAAAGAATGATGTGATGAATGTTGATACAAATGATGGAAACAATAATTTTGTTCTAAATACTGCTATCAAAATCAATCCTATAGATGATCTGGTAGGGATGATAGGCATCATCCCTCGAAAGGGTTGATCCAAGAGTCCTCTTGACATTGCTTTCTCCTCTAAGGATATACTTAAACATTTTCCTGATGGTCCTCTCTACATATTCAATCGTATCTATGACAATCCCACTAATGAGATACTAATAGATCCCACCTGTGGAGAGAATGTAATCATCAAGGAATTTCTACTTTTGCATGAACTCTATCAAGATGAATCTGATAAACCAAAAGAATGGATCAAGACACACAATGGTTTTGCATGCCCTACAATAGGATTGATCACCTTACCATTGCAAATAGGACCAAAAACATTGGATGTCACATTCTCCATCATCTCGTAGTCAGACCAGTTTCATGTGAAGATAGGCCACCCATGGATTCATGCCATGGAATTTTTCCCTTCAGTTGTGCATAAATGCTTAAAGTTTCCCTTTGACAATGAAATATCCATTTTTCACTATAGCCGCTTTCACCCTTTGTCATCTAAAGGAAATGTTTCCCTAGATTCCTTTTGTCCCGAGCCCATGGAACCTATAAAATCTCGAGAAGACTTATTTTCCTTGTGCTATCAAAAGTTCAAGACAAAGAAGATAGTAGAAATATCTCTGTAAAACATGTCCCCGTCCACCTCTAAACTTCCCATCCTTAATGAAACCATGCTTGAACCTAAATAAGAACCAAACAACCCAAACCAACCTAAGAGAAATCCTTCACCCACATCCTGCAAATGACCAATAGATAATGAAACCAACCCCATCACAACTCCTAGAATAATTTTTTTTACAAATTCAAAGAGAAAGCGGTTGTAACAATCTCCTATGGTTCCTTCCATTCCTCCCCCTAGGGAAGAAAAAAACCTATGGTTGATCAACCTGCTCCTACACAAATGCAACTTGAGAAAAAAACCAAAAGAGACCAAGGCGCTAGAGAGTGTAGGAGTAAGTGTTCTTCCCTGGCTCATAAATTGCATGAAGAATTAAACAAAGAAAATTAAAATATTGAAACATAGATTTTTGGAACCAATGGACTCTCTAACTCTTATAGTGTTTTTCACCTAAAAGGAGAGAGATTAGATCCAAAAATTCTAAATGTTCATTCCAATTAGATTATATATGATGTAATTAGGACTAAGTGAAATGTTCTAAATTCAAATAATCTATAAAATTCATCAAATATGAATGCAAAACCTAAGAAACAAGTGATGTTTGAAAACACATTGTGTAATGCAATAACAAACTAGAAACAAATGCAAAGCTAAATAGAAATAAATGAAACTTAAAGTGTGCACCTAGAAATTTGAATGAGACTAGAAATTGTTTTTTAAATGTAGTTGATGCTGATTTTTAGGATTAGAGGGACTCATTCGCCATTCTCGGCGAATCAGTCCCAGTTCTATAAAACTAAACCGGAGCTCATTTTAGACAAAAGGTTATCCAGAAATGTAGAAAACCAAAAACTGACCCTGGAGTGGGACTCATTCATCACCCATGGTGAATCATTCCACTTTTGAATTTCTTAATATTCAAAGGTTGACTCCGGAGTTTTTGGTTTACACTTCGGCTTCCTATAGGTGTCCACTTTCGAAACTGTCGTATTTGGGCCTAAAATTGACTTTTGGTTGATATTTTGACTTGAATAATGAAGATATGACTTCAATGACTTTGAAATATAATCTTCAATGATTATTAAGCCTCCAAGAGTCCTAAATCTTCATAAAAACAAGACAAGAAAGAGAAATTGTTGATTGTTAGGGCATGGGGGTTTTCCTTGGTCAAACCTTGTTTAGGTAATTAAACCAAAATGATGAAACAATGGAATGAAACATGAAAAAAAAATTGATTACCTTTCCATGATGTTTGATATTGTATGTATGTAGCAAAACATGAAGACTCAACCTTTGAATGCTTTAGAAAGCTAACTTGATGACTTCTAATGAAGAAACCCTAACTTGCTTGATTTGGATGAGAAGATAGATGATAAATAAATGATAAGAGATATGTGAATGAGATAATGGATGTAAAATAAGGATAAAAATACTTATTTATAGACAATTGTACCTTAGTACTGATAATACCTCATCACAGGCCGACACGTAGTGAAAATAAACTTTAAATTTCACTTTTTCCCACTCAAAGGTCAAAATGGGGGCCAGATAGGACTCATTCACCATACATAGTGAATAGGTCCCACCTAGATGGGACTAATTCACCATGCATGGTGAATGGGTCTCATAGGGGCCAATTTGATAGCTAAGAGGCTAGTGGAAAAGGAAATAAGGTTTAAATTGCAACTTTGTCAGGTATTTGATCAATTAAAGCCTCAGGATGCATAATATGGGTTAATAGATGCCTATTAATGATGATGTAAATGTCAATTATGGCTTGGGACACATAAATCAATGTGAAAGTGTGATTAAATACACTTTAGAATACTAAAATGAGGTCCACATATCTTAGAAGGGCACAAAAATCAATGTGAATGTGCAAGATACATTACAACACTAATTTAACATTAAGTTTATTTTAGAAACATTCTAGATTGATGTAATAATGTTATTAAATATGTTTTATAATGATGAATTAGGGAGAAATGGGTTCATTACGTCTAGAAAAGCATGAAATTCCTTTACAGGACTTTACAACACCTTTACAAGCCGTTGTTAAAAGAATATTATTCAATTTGCAAGGGTCCAAGACCTAGTGTGGATGCATAAAATGCCTCACAACACCTAAATCAAGGCCTCATTAAGTCTAATTATCTTTAATTAATCCCATGTCAAGCAAAGGTTCCATTTTTCTATGGCACATTTAGGCCCCAGTTTAGTGAGAGGATGAACTTACTTCAAACTCACACTAAAGTAGACATTCAAGAGAGATATTCATGCATAGATGCAGATGAAAAAGAATGAAAAATATCAAAGGAGGTGGCCAATCCACCAAGATCAAAGATCCTAAGTCAAGCCATGAAGATACAAAATCATGCAATGACAAGAATGAAAGATGGGGTGGAAAAGATATACTCACTTTGGGCCAATGGAACTTCCTTGTTTTCCATCGAGTGAGAAAGGCCAAACTGTATACTCACTCTGGGGCCACAGAACTAGTTGTCTACAAGGTGAGAAGGCCCAAAAAGTAAGATACATACACTAGTTGGTATGCACTCACAAACACAAAAGTGGCCATGGGGAAAATGCATGCCACTAGTTGGGCTTCCTGCCCAACCATGCCAAAGTTATACCGCTTGATAACTTTAACAAGGTGCCACAAGGAAAATTCCATGAAGAAAAAGGAAAGGTACCACAATCATGCAAGTTGTGTTATGCAAGGTGGAAAAAGTGCAAAAATGTAAAGGATGTTCAAAGGAGTCTTGTTTAGTTTATGCAAGGTCATTCAATTAGGGAACATTGTGTGTAATGTCCCCAAAAGAGGACCAATCAAAGAATAGTATATCCACAACTTAGGGGATGTAGTGTGTCACATCAAACCACCAAGAGGAATGCAATATGCTAAGATAGATCACACTTATGAAGGACATCACACCCAATGTCATCCATAAAGTAACAAACGCATCATATAAATGGGAAGGCTACACTAGGAACCAAGAATGAAAATGAATTATGGTATTGTATGCCCCCCACTTTAAAGGAATTGCTACACATAATTTTGTGAGCAACTACTTTAAAGTAGAGAAGAGAAGAAAAAGTAAAAAGAAAACAAGACATGAGAGCCAACTTGGAAAGCCCTATGCCAAGTCATATGTTTTGATGTTAGGTTATGTCATGTCAAGGAAAATGAAAATCAAAGAAAGGTTGAATGTCACATGTGAGTCAATATTAAGACATGTCATTCACATCTCAAGATTTCTCTTATATGTTCATGAAAAGTTAACGAGTAGTCGAAAGAGACAACAACAAGTGACATACAAGGGATAAGGTTGTCTAACCCCTTTTCCCCCCACTTAGTGTAAGACAAGGGTGAGCCTAAAGTGGATGATGGTATGCTTCCCCTTGCAATGGATGCAAGACATGTAATACCAAGAATGTGCTTATCCTACAACTATTACATGGCAAGGAGTAGAAACTAAGGTTATTGATGTGAATAAGAAAGAGTTTTGGAAGAGTCTTGTGTGATAGTATTGATGTTGAGTGTAGTTAAAGGAGAATAACCAAGACCATGAGTGGTTTGTTGTGTGTTAAGCTATATAGGGTTATAGATACCTTGCTCTCAAGCACCATAGCCTTTTCCATTATACCCAAATTTTTTCATGAAATCATACCCTTTTCCATAAAGCTTTTTCAATGCTTTGGAATCGGGGGGTTGTTCATTGTTGTGTTCATCAAGGGTTGTTGTCTAAAGTGGTTGAGGCGAATGCTTTTGAAAAGTTATGTGAATTTTGCATGGACATGATGGGTGGTTGTTCTTGTTTCTCATCTTTCTTTTGTGTAAGTATTTTTTCGCCCATAAATGAGGGTGTGAAGTCTAAGAATCCCCAATCATCACCAAATAATTTAGATGGAAATTCCTCATCATTGTGTTCAATTTCAAGAGGATATATGTTGGATGTTGGAATCAATGTTTTTAGAGGACTTGTAGCTCCTTTTTTCAAGTTGCAAGCAACTTTCTGGCTCGGGATCTACTTCAACTTGATAAATTTTATTGTTATAGACATATTTCATTATATGATGAAGGGTTGAAGGCACCGCATTCATCTCATGAATCCAAGGTCTACCTAAAAGAAGATTATATGAAAGATCATAAGGCATGACATGAATAGGAGTTTCATAAGGCATGACATGAATAGGAGTTTGAAAAGTAACCACCCCAACCATAATAGGCAAAGTGATTACACCGAGTGGTTGCTTTGTTGTATTATCAAATCCTCGAATGGAAACAAAATTAGGTATGATTTGTGATCTATCAACTTCTAATCGATCGAGGAGACTCACACCACACACATTAAGCGAAGAACCATTATCTATGAGAGTGTGTTTGATACATGTTTGATAGAATTGAGAAATTATCATAAAGGCATCATGTTGTTTTTGTAACTTCAAAGGAGGGAGCTCACATTGATGGAAAGTAATGTCAAGATTATGTTTGTGGATGAGAGTTGTCACATTATTTGGAGTGGTTTCAGGAGGAATTGTGATTTGTTTTAGAGTGGTTTGAAGAATGGTGTTATAAGTTGGTGAAGTTTGATGCAAATCCCAAAGGGAGATCTTGGTAGGAGTATTCTTTAATTGTTCAACAAGATCATACTCCTTTGTAGGAGGGTTATAATGAGGAGTACTAGGTGGATTGGGGAGAGGTAAAGAGGGTGGGATTGGTTGTGGCAGTTGTAGGTTATTTCATGTGTTATATGTATGAGCAACAATATTAGTACTAGATTGTTGTGATACATTAGAGGGATGAAGGGGATGTGAAGATGCCAGGTAGAGAATAATTTTGGGTGAAGGGTGAAGGGTTATGTGAAGGGGGATAAAGGGTGAATTTAGGTTTATTAGAAGAGTGAATCAGATGCGAGGGTGGGTAAAGGGTAAGTTTAGGTTGAATATTGTTAACATCCCTTATCAAGTGATATTTTGCATTGTCTGTGAAGGGGATAGTATCTTTGTCTTGGTGCATAATCTCCTCCCTAGAAGGAGAGTTCATAGGAGAGCAACAAACCACATTTTCATGACAAGTAAAGTTTGGTTCATCCAAAATAACTTCATCACAACTAAGGGGTTATTAATGGTTGAATGTTTTTCATTATTGATAGTGGGGAGAATAGGGGAAGATTTTATTTGACTATTGGTTGTTTCTAAGGGCACATTCCCTTGTTCCATGTTGTCTACCATACTAGGAGATCTTGTAATATGTTCATCTAAGGTTGAAGTTTGCAAAGTAGGTTCATTGCAAGTATGAGGAGAATCATTGAAGGAGTTGTTTTGGTCACTAAAGTTGTTCGTAGGTGGAAGGGGAAAACTAAGATTCTCATGAATCTCATTAGTTATGTTTTCTAACAACATAGTATCTTCATCACAACTAGGAGAGATACTAGGAGAAGAAAAAATTTGGTTATCATGATCATGTATGACTTCATTGTTTTTTCTGTAATGTCTTGTCCACTAAGAGAGGGAAAATGAGAGAAACAACTTGGATTCTCAACACTCTCATTGATTGATTATTCTATCAATAAAATATCTTCTTTCCCAATAGGAGATATATTAGGAGAAGAACAAAAATGATCATGAGGAATGGCCAAAGTTGTATTCTCTTTCACTAAAACACTCTCATAGGGAGGGGATAGGAAATTTTTCTTGGCATATCTAACTAGATAAGGTACTAGCATTGTTTGAATAAAAATGTAAAACACATGTAACCATTTTGTGCAATGTTTCAACAATATTAATAATGTCTATGCAAAGGTACAAAACATTCTTATCCAATATATGCAAGATTTGAAGAATGCAAACAATGTACATGCAAGAATGAAAATCACTTTTAACAAACTTATGCAAAGTTTTAGGAATAGAAAAATTGTATATGCAAAAGTGAAAAGTACTTTTATCAATGTTATGCAAAATTGTAGAAATGAAAACATTTTTAGATCTAATGATGTTTGGAATTGAAGTGATTGGAAAATTGATTATCTTAAATTGATGTTTTTGAGATAAATGCATAAAAGAAATGCTCTAGAAACCTTCCAGACTTATACTATATGATACTAGGAGCCTTAGGAAGCATAAGCATGAGATTTCAGATGTTGTTTCAGTCAGTGAAAAATCTATATAGCGACTGATTCACCACAAATGACGAATGAGTTCCAATAGGGGTGTTATGCAAAAGTTTCAGAAATTAAGAATGGTTGGTGATATGTGTGAGGTTGTAAGGTGCAAACCTAAGACAAAGATGCAAAATTTCAGAGATTTTTAAAGGAAACCGTATGCAAAAATGCAAGCTAAATGCACTTTTTCCTAATGCAAAAATTTGAAAGTTCCCTAGATGCAAAGTAACAATGCAACTCTAATTCAAATTTAATGCAAGATAGAATTAAAATGAAAATAGACTCCAAAGCATAAAATAAGATATTCAAAATGTCATGTTCCCCAAAATGAAACATAGATTTTTGGACCCAATGGACTCTAACTCTTATAGGGTTTTTCACCTAAAAGGAGACAGATTAGATCCAAAAATGCTAAATTTTCATTCAAATTAGATTTTATATGATGTAATTAGGACTAAGTGAAATGTTCTAAATGTAAGTAATCTATGAAATTGGTCAAATATGAATGCAAAACCTAAGAAACTAGTGGTGTTTTAAAACACATTGTGTAATGCAACAATGAACTAAAAACAAATGCAAAGCTAAACAGAAATGAATGAAACTTAAAGTGTGCACCTGAAACTTTGAAGGAGATTGGAAATTGTTTTTGAAATGTATTTGATGCTGATTTTTAGGATTAGAGAGACTCATTTGCCATTCTGGGCAAATCAGTCCCAGTTCTGTAAAACTGAACCAGAGCCCATTTCAGACAAAAGGTTATCTAGAAATGTAGAAAACCAAAAACTGACCCTGGTGTGGGACTCATTTTCCACACATGGTGAATTAGTCAAATTTTGAAATTTTGAATATTCAAAGGTTGATTTTGGAATTTCTGATCTGCACTTTAGCTTCCTACACGTGTTCGCTTCTTAAACTATCATATTCAGGCCTGAAATTGACTTTTTGTTGATATTTTGACTTGAATGATGAAGAGATGACTTGAATGAATTTGAAATATAGTCGTCAATCATTCTTAAGAATCCAAAATTCCTAAATTTGCATACAAACAAGACAAGAAATAAATTATTGACTGTTAGGGCATGGGGGTTCACCTTGTTCAAACCTCGTTTAGGTAATTAAACTAAAAAGATCAAAGAATGGAATGAAATATGCAAAATGGAATTGATTACCTTTCCATGATGTTTTATCTTGTATTTTTGCCGCAAAACATGAAGAATCGGCCCTTGAATGCTTTATAAAGCTAACTTGATGACATCTAATGAAGAAACACTAGCTTGCTTGATTTGGATGAGAAGATAGATGATAAATAAATGATAAGAGATATGTGAATGAGATAATGGATGTAAAATGAGGATAAAAATGCTTATTTATAGACAATTGTGCCTTAGTACCCGATAATACCTCATCACAAGCCGACATGTAGTGAAAATCAACTTTAAATTTCACTTTTTCCTACTCAAAGGTCAAAATGGGGGCCAGATAGAACTCATTCACCACACATGGTGAATGGGTCCCACCTAGATGGGACTGATTCCCCATGCATGGTGAATGGGTCCCACAAGGACCAATTTGACAGCTAAGAGGCTAGGGGATAAGGAAATAGGGTTTAAATTGCAAATTTGTTGGGTATTTGATCAATTAAAGCCTCAATATGCATAATATGGGTTAATAGAGGCCTATTAATGATTATGAAAATTTCAATTAGGGGTTGGGACACATAAATAAATGTGAAAGTGTGATTAAATACACTTTACAACACTAAAATGAGGTCCACATTGCCTAAAAGAGCAGAAAAAGCAATGTGAATGTGCAAGACACATTACAACACTAATTTAACATTAAGTTTATTTTAGAAACCTTCTAGATTGATGTAATCATGTTATTAAATATGTTTTATAATGTTGAATTAGGGAGAAATGGGTTCATTAAGCCTAGAAAAGCGTGAAAGTCCTTTACAAGACTTTACAACACGTTTACAAGACATTGTTAAAAGCATATTATTCAATTTGCAAGGGTCCAAGACCTAGTGTGGATGCATAAAATTCCTCACAACACCTGAATCAAGGCCTCATTAAGTCTAATTATCCTGAATTAATCCCATTTTAAGTAAAGGGTCCATTTTTCTACAGCACATTTAGCCCCCACTTTAGTGAGAGGATGAACTTACTTCAAACTCACTCTAAATTAGACATTCAAGAGAGATATTCATGCATGGATGTATATGAAAAATAATGACAAAGATCAAAGGAGGTGGCCAAGCCCCCAAGATCAAAGATCCTAAGTCAAGCCATGAAGATACAAAATCATGCAATGACAAGAATGAAAGATGGGGTGGAAAAGATGTAATCACTCTGGGCTGATGGAACTTCCTTGTTGTCCACTGGGTTAGAAAGGCCAAACTTTATACTCACTCTAGGGCCACAAAACTAGTTGTCCATGGGGTGAGAAGGCCCAAAAAGTAAGATACAAATGCTAGTTGGTATGCACTCACAAACACAAAAGTGGCTATGGGGAAAAGTCACGCCGCTAGTTGGGCTTCCTGCTCAACCATGCCAAAGTTATACCACCTAATAAATTTAACAAGGAAATACAAGGAAAATGCCATGAAAAAAAAGGAAAGGTACCACAATCATGCAAGTTGTGCTATGCAAGGTGGCAAAAGTGCAAAAATGTAAAATGAAAAAGTGTAAAATGCCCAAAATGTAAAGGATGTTCAAAGGAGTCTTTTTCAGTTTATGCAACGTCAGTCACTTAGGGAACATTGTGTCTAATGTCTCCAAAAGAGGACCAATCAAAGAATAATATATCCACAACTTAGGGGGGTATGTGTAGGATCATGATGGGCCAAAAAGTGGCGATATGATGGGTATTTGTAGGGTATGTGGCTAACGACTTCTTTTTTACCCAAATTTGATGAAACAAAAAGGGTTTTTAAAGGATATTCTCAACTTTCCACCAATATAAATTATGATTTACTTTGAATTTAATAAATTATTATTATTCATTTTCTATTTAAATTACGACTAAAGTCCTGATTGATAGGCTGATTGAAAAAAATCTATAGCTTTCAAATGGTATCACATATTTTGAATCTAAAACATGCATCACATTCTATGCTTCACATACTATAGGATTAAAAAATAAAAAAATTCTTGAAGTTTTTGACCAAGTTAAAAGATTGAGATTAGGACATCACGATTTTTTATATTTTTTAAAGTTAGCAATAAAAATTCATAGTGTGAAAATTATTTACTTCAAAAAAATTACAAAATATGCATTACATCCATACATGAGTCCCTCTACTTATATGCAAAATATTATAAAAATAATATCATTTTATTGGTGGTTATGGTGGTCATACAAACTACCTACTTATTTTTCCCCTAAAATTTAAGTACTACACTACATTGAAGAAAATTCAAAATTTTCATAAATAGATTTTTTTCTTTAAATAAACCTAGTAGTTTAGAAACTACATTCAATTTGCTACAAATTCTACTCTTACATGTTTTTGAAATAATATAGATAACTAATTCAAATTTTTATGTCAAGTTTCCTCTCTCTGATTTTTCTAAATTTTTTGCCACTTAAGGGCCTATTTTTTCCATGATGATCCTTCACATACCCAAGGGATGTAGTGCGTCGCATCAAACTACCAAGAGGAATGCAATATGCTAAGATAGATCACACTTATAAAGGAAATCACACCCAATTTCATCCACAAAGTAATGAATGCATCATATAAATGGCAAGGCTACACTAAAAAGCATGAATGCACAATCAAATAATGGTAATGTATTCTAAGATGAAACATAGATTTTTGGACCTAATGGATTATCTAACTCTTATAAGATCCAAAAATGCTAAATGTTCATTCAAATTAGATTGTATATGATTTAATTAGGACTAAGTGAAATGTTCTAAATGCAAGTAATTTATGAAATTGGTCAAATATGAATGTAAAACCTAAGAAACAAGTGGTGTTTGAAAACACATTGTGTAATGCAACAATGAACTAGAAACAAATGTAAAGCTAAACATAAATGAATGAAAATTAAAGTGTGGACCTGGAACTTTGAAGGAGACTAGAATTTTTTTTTGAAATGTTGTTGATGCTAATTTTCCAGCCTAGAGGGACTCATTCGCCATTCTGAGAAAATTAGTCCTAGTTCTGTAAAATTGAACCGGAGCCCGTTTCAGACAAAAAGGGTATCCAAAAATGTAGAAAACCAAAAATTGACCCTCGAGTGGGACTCATTCACGACCCATGGTGAATTAGTCCAATTTTTATTTTATGAATATTCAAAAGTTGACTCCAAAGTTTTTGGTCTACACTTCAGCTTCCTACAGGTGTTCGCTTCCAAAATTGTTGTATTCAGTACTAAAATTTGATTTTTTGTTGATATTTTGACTTGAATGATGAAGAGATGACTTGAATGACTTTGAAATATAATATTCAATGATTCTTAAGCCTTCAAGAGTTCTAAATCTGCATATAAACAAGACAAGAAAGAGAAATTGTTGATTGTTAGGGCATGGGGATTTGTCTTGGTCAAACCCCATTTACATAATTAAACCAAAATGACAAAAGAATGGAATGAAACATGAAAAATGGAATTGATTAACTTTCCATGATGTTTGATCTTGTATGTTTGCATAAAAACATGAAGACTCAACCCTTGAATGCTTTAGAAAGCTATCTTTATGACTTCTAATGAAGAAACCCTAGCTTGCTTGATTTGGATGAGAATAAAGATGATAAATAAATGATAAGAGATGTTTGAATGAGATAATGGATGTAAAATGAGGATAAACATACTTATTTATAGACAATTGTACCTTAGTATCCGATAATACCTCATCACAGGCCGCAATGTAGTGAAAATTAACTTTAAATTTCACTTTTCACTGCTCAAAGGTCAAAATGGGGGCCAGATAGGACTCATTCACCACACATGGTGAATGGGTCACACCTGGATGGGACTGATTCTCCATGCATGGAGAATGGTTCCCACAATGGCCAATTTGATAGCTAAGAGGCTAGGGGATAAGGAAATAAGGTTTAAATTGTAATTTTGTCGGGTATTTGATCAATTAAATCCTCGAGATGCACAATATGGGTTAATAGAGGCCTATTAATGATGATGTAAATTTCAATTAGGGCTTGGGACACATGAATCAATGTGAAAGTGTGATTAAATACACTTTACAACACTAAAATGAGGTCCACATAGCCTAGAAGGGCACAAAAATCAATGTGAATGTGCAAGACACATTACAACACTAATTTAACGTTAAGTTTATTTTAGAAACCTTCTAGATTGATGTAATAATGTTATTAAATATGTTTTATAATGTTGAATTAGGGATAAATGGGTTCAATAAGTCTAGAAAAGCATGAAAGTCTTTTACAAGACTTTACAACACCTTTACAAGACATCGTTAAAAGCATTTTATTCAATTTGAAAAGGTCCAAGACCTAGTGTGGATACATAAAATGCCTCACAACACCTAAATAAATGCCTTATTAGGTCCAATTATCTTGA
>VDFB02313363.1:0-13072 GCA_007258455.2 Sequoia sempervirens | reverse complement strand
TTGTTTAAATTGCCACTTAGTGGCTTGTAAAAGATGTTTGAAGTGGTGCCCCTATGGTGGCCTTAATTATGGTTTCAATGCCATAAAAATGTGCCTACATTTAAGCCTTCGATGGAGGCACTCATGCCCACAAAGTGCTGGCATTTAATAATTTTTAATTTACTTTATTACCTTGCTTTTTCAAGCATGAAAAATTAGTGGCTGTAACAAGACACATAACTTATGGTATTTAAACTACCTCAACACTATGGTTTTTATGCCATTTAAAATGCGTTTATTTTAGCCTTTATTCACACCTTTGTTGGAGGTTTTTTTTAAGTAGTTATTATTTTATAATGGTTTTTATAGTTGTTATTATTTCTTTATTTTATTATTAATATCAAAATTTACACAAAAAATAATTGAAGGGTGATGATTTGAAGAATTCTCCTTGATTTAAGGTAGAGTTTTTCTGAACACACCAAATGCCATTGTAAAACGTCTCTCGACGTAAATATACTTTAGTATTCGCCGCTGGTGCTGGTTTTGGATGGTATTGATCTTGCGTGGTCATTTTGGGAGGGGGTTGTTTTGGTTTGGTTATTAATGGTGGTCACTATAGCCCCATAGTCATGGGCTCAAATTGTATGAACTTTTTGATATCAATATAAAACTTAATCTTACCTATAAAAAAATAAAATAAAGTGGATTAATGAGATGACCTTTATAATATATGGTTTTATATAATCATAAGGTCATTATTAAAAAGGGATTTAAGTGATTTTAAAGTATACTTTATAATATAAGTTAAAGTGTCATTTTAAAAGGGGAGATATAAGTGAGTTTTAAAGTATACTTTATATTATTAAGTTGTGCACCAAGAAGGTGGGAAAAGTAAATGAAATTAAAGTAAATTAAATGAAATGAAGGAAAATGAAAATTGAGTATTATAAAAGGGCATTTGAAGCTCATTTTATTCATTCATGAATATTATTCTTGTTTTGGAGAATTTTGGAAAAGAGCTTCAGCTAAGGTTTGCTGGTTGAAAAATCTCAAGCTTTTTGAGGACGAAATCCCTCATGAAGATCAGCTTGGTATAGTAGTGAAAGATCTCCCAAGCTAGCTTGCAGACAGCTTCATTCAGAGGTTGTGCTTGTGCCTCAACGAATCTATAGGAGAGTTTCATATCTAAGGGTTTGAAGATATTACCTGGAAATCTGAGTTTAATTCACCATTGGCAAAGTAAGGGAATTTTAGAGTTTCCAAGAAGTTATCAAGTGTGTGCTAGGCAAGGGTTTGATGATTTAATTGTTGCCATATATTAGATGCCAAGTTCAGGGTTTGATGATATTCTTTCTGCTGTTAATGGTGAAGGCCCAGTTTGGGTTGTGCACGGCTTTTGAGGAGTATATAGATTGAATGTCTGGGGAGTTGTGCATAGCATCATTTGTATTTTAGAGAGGCATCTATTCTGCTGTATGATTGCTTGAAACTTTATACTTCATTCTGGCATCCATTTTCAAAGGGTTTCAAGGCATATCTTACGTGTGAGTTCATGAATTGGAACTCCCAGATTTTTTGGGTATTGTTGGGGAATATTTTATGAACTGGGTTGTCGATATTTTGTGAAAATACTAAGTATCTAAGCTGATATAAAAATCTGGAATTTTCAGTTATGTATTCCCTATGTGATGTTCAGTTTTTGAGTTGAAAATATTATTGCAATATCTTCTATTTTTGCTGCATTATATTGTTGTATCAAACATTGCAAATATATCATGAAACATTCATAAAAGCAAAATAAAAACAGACAGGCAAAATTCAGAAAGTAAATATCGTATCAGGGGTGGGATATTTTACGATATCCTTTCATTTTGGGAATAGTGAAGGGGATCTTACTTTACACAGCTTGGTACATGTTAGTGTGGTACAAGGATGCAATTTGATTTGCATGTTCTCTCTTTGAACTTATTCTTCTTCTTGGAGGTTTGTGTTCACATTTCATTAGATGTGAGATTTGTTTGGATCCATGGTGATCACTATGTTTGGGGTCATGTGTTGTTCATTGTTCTTTGGTGACAACATGGATGTTCCTTGATCTCTTTCTTTTGTTGAGTGTGGAGAACTTGGGAGAGCTATGGAGACTAGCAGTGGGAGATGTATTACAACATATTTCCTTAACACTATATAATAGAGTAGTTAGCCACATCCTCTATGTGAAGTACTATAGGTAGACTTGGTATGCCTTGATCTATTTTCATATTTGATATTGCCTATGCAGTGGGAGTTTCTGTATATATATGTTAGGTTATCTTCTTTAATATCTTGGTTTGCAAGCTATTAATGTGATGGTGAGTTTGCATGTTTCATTGTTTAGTATCTACAAGTTATGTAGTTGTGTGGGCTGATCACCCATTTGGTTTTAGTGGAATGAATCGGATGTGGACTATCTATTTCCATGAGATTGATTCAGTGTTTGCAAACTTTGTTAGTTTGCCTTGTTTTTGGTCATTTGTGCATTGGTATGTTGCATTTGAGATAGGAGGATGGATATATACAAAAACTTGATTGCAAGTTTTGGGTTGATATGTTGATGGCATGAAGTTCTATCTATGTTGGTTTGAATACCCTGGTTTGAGGTATGGTTAGGTTGGACGAGTTGCAATTTTTTGTGGTTGTTATTCCAACTTGTATGAGTAAGGCAACTACTCATAGCCTTTGTTATTATTTGAATTTGATGCTTGTGTTCATGTAAAGATTGGTCCAGGTTTTAGTGATAGTTGATATGTTACACCTTGGCATGTTCCTTGTTTAATCAAGGGTGACATGATGTGAAGAATTTTTTCTTGATGGTGTTTATCATGGTTGCTTTTGCAGATATCTTGTTGGAGCATGAGAGCATGGTGAAGATTACAGTGGTACATGATTGGCTAAGGGATGTTTTCTCTTGTTTGTGATTTCTATGGGTGTATTTACAATGTATGATGTCAAGTGAGATGTAATAACCACCCTTCAATTTTTATATTTTTTCAAAGTATTTTTGCCAACATCTAAGCATCAACATTAACAGGCCAACAATGATAAATAGCTATCCTAAATGCTGATATGAGTTAACAAGCAGGTTGCAAGATAGTTTTGATAGAACTTCTCATTTAAAATGTGCTCAAGGTCATTTGTTTACTACCCAATCAACAATAACAAGACGTTCGTTAAGGAAATAAGCTGAGAAATTCATAACAAGCTTGGGAATCATAACATATACTGCTGAATGATTGATTGATTGATTTTAATAACGTCCACGAGACCAGCCAGTCTATGGGACCCATGAAATGAAACTGAAAGACCACATTAGCCAAAACAACAAAACAATAGCCGACCCCACCGAACTACTTCATGTTGGTTTCCAACTCTTTGCTGATTCTGTTTCTTCTGCTGTGAATTTTGATCAGGTAACTTGCTGTTTTATCGATCTTTTCTTCTTCAAACAAGGCCGCTAAATACTTGACTTTTAACAAATTTGAGTAGAAGTATCGGATGTCCTCGTAAGCCTTACATTCCATAATGTAGTGCCACTCTGTCTCCACTAAACCCGAAGAGCAAAAACAACAAATCCTATCCTCCCACACCTCTTTGGGTATTTTCCACCTTCCAGTTTCACATCTCAAACGGTGTGAGCTAGTTCTTAACTGGGCTATTAGCATTTTAACCTTCCACTTTATATCAGTCCCCATGTAAAATTTTTGCTCATGATCACAAGTAGGGTTAAAAAGCAAAACATAGTGTTCTCTTTTCCGGCCAAGCTGTTTCGACCACATGATATTTTTGAATTTCTCTTTTACATACTTTTTCATTTCAACTTTTGTGTTTGGACACTCTTGCATGTTGATCCCCCATTTTCCCATCCACTTGACATTTTGCTTCATCCACGTGCTCTTCCTTCTAGTTAATGTTTCTTCCACCACAATTTTGGGCCATCGGTGTTCCCCCATATTCTCTATCCTCTGCAAATAGCCTAATAGACGATTTATCGCTGCCATATCTATTGGGAAGACACCCGCTTCAGCCAAAACAATCTCATACGGGACTGTACTTTTTATTTTGAAATTGCTTGTGATTAAGTGCTTTTGGAGTCTTTCTATTTGCTTCCACTTCACAGCCGACGTGCTACAACCTCAAACTTCGCAGCCATATAAAACCACAGGTGTAACAAGCAGCCCAAATAACTTCTTCTTTGTTTTCCAATCCCATAACTCAGCTGATCTACATCTGTTTTGGAGCAAGTAAAGAGCTTTCCACCCCCCTTGAATTCTTTTTGTCCTACAAATCTCCCATTTGAGATTTTTGCAACGAATGAAGCATAAGATATTTGAAACGACTGATACAGTGACTGCAGGTCTGAAAATACCTCTGTAGCAGGTTAAACAGCAATGTGAACTCAAAACTACCACCAATCTTGTATAGATCAACTCTAGAGAAGTCCTAGCAACTTCACAGATACCCAGCACTAACAAATAGCTTTAAGATGATAAGGAACAACTGTTTGCAAGTCTGAACATCATCATTTCAGTCATACCCAGATCTGCAATGGACTGTAGACAAGCTGTAGTATGCCCAACAGCAGGGATACTCAAGCCCCAAATTCATGTTCAACACACACCAGAAACGTTCACAAGCTCAATCAACACCATGAAATGCAACTCCCATGCACACCAAACTCACTGGAAGCATGTGATGACAAATTGGAAACAAATATCAGACTTGAGCAGGTCTGAAATACCCTGTTGCAGCATTTACAATAGCTGTACGGTCTCGTTAAATGCATTCAAACATCTGATATGCAACCTCAAACAGGTACAAGCAGTCACTAAGGATCAAAACACCACCAACCAACAATGATACAACCCTGGAAAGGCAGTGCTTGGATTAATTTGCTCCCATGCCTAGCTCCATGCACTCATACATATGGCACAACTCAGTTGGAGTGAAGTACAGATTTGAACAACAATAAATACCCCCTGAGATGTGTATGGCCTGAAGGGAATTTCATCATAGCCCTTGTCCAAACTAGGATCAGATGCTAATTATGAGTTTCCTTAATTCCAACTAGTGTATGACCAACGATAGGAAAAAATGGCATGGGTAGCAATGGAAAACTTTCACAAGAAACTTCAAACACACCTCCAAAATTCTCTGCAATCTTCACAAAACTCTCAAACAATCAACGATGTCATAAAACATTAAAAACTTCCATACTGAAACCCTAAAACTGAATACTTTGTTGAAGAATAGTGGTGATTCTTGAGCAGAACCACTCCAATCTAGCTAGGGACTGTCTTCCAAATCCAAAACTAGAAATCACATGAGTCCTCAAAAGATTCAAGGAAAAACACACAAGTTCAATCCAACAGCATAAGGATATGCATGAACAAATGAGCCCCAACACCTTTTATAGCTTTTTTGGAGGGAATTTGCAATTTAAAATTATAATAATTCCTTTCCCCTCAAAAATTACCTTTTTGAAATAATAATAATGTTTAATGTGCAAAGGTCCCTTTAACTAGTCATCCAACTTTTACAACAATTCATTACCTTTCCAATGAGCTGCTACATTAAGTTGTCCTTTTTATTTTTTCTCAACATTAGACCACATTAGTGAAATACTAATTATTTATTCAATAACTCACCCAAGTTGTGGGAAGCACTAAATTGAATTGGAATCAGATTCTAATCACATTGGGATGATACTGAAGATGTAGGATGATGATCGAAGCCAATTAGTTGACTTACTAAAAATAGACGTGCTCTCAAAAAAGTCTGGAGAACATCCCAGGAGTTTGAATACACTTCTGAAAGTGTTAGAGCGATCCATGTTGCCGATTGAACTCATTGCCATAAATAGAAAGTTTCAATTATTGAACTTGCGATTTCCAAGAACTTTGGAGTACCCTCTTCTCTTACCAATCAGCCTATGAGACTCAAGAATTGAGCTAAAAGGTCACAAATCAATTTGCCTCAAATTGGGGACATTACATGGGAGAATGTTAGGATTAAGGTGCCATCTACCTTGTAAATCCTATGTCATATTGCATGGTTCCAACATCCTTGGAAAGTGTCCCAAGACACTTGGAGTGTAGTGGGAAAATATTTTGTAATATTTTATTCTCACCATTGTTTGTAATACATTTATAAGGGATGAAGGGTTCCACTAGCAGTGGTAAAGGTGACTTGTGCACATAAATATTTAATTGATTTTTTCCCAATTGTGGATGCATAGAATGGTATAATAAAAGACAAGTGAAGAGGACACAAAGGTGACTGTTAGGCTTCTGCAAGTTGGTGTTTGGAAAGAGGCAACATGTGTCTCTTGATATTCCTTTTTTTATGGCATTTGATGTGATGTTCCATTTCCAAGTTTGGGTGCCTAGGTTGGAGGGAAATGTTTTGGAGCCAAAACTTGTGTCGTTACCCATTCCTAGGAAACATATCAAAGGATGGGACATTTGGAATGAAGAATCATATTTGGGCACAAGTTTGGTGCATAAGACCTCTTTACAACTCTATGAATTTAGCTGCTTGGATGCGGAAAATAAGTGGAAGAGCTGAAAGTAGAGTTATAGTGCAAGTACAAGGATCTAAGAAGGAAAAAGCTGGAGAACAAAGAGGTTGTTCACAAGTACACAGGTGTTGCGATATTGGAGGCAAATAGGAGAATGAATGTGTGTGACAAATTGCAATCTTGTTTTAAAGATAATGCGTACTTGGCCTCTCTTCTTGGTGGAGATTTTTTCCGCAAAGGTTTCTCCACATAATTGTGTCTTGTGATGCTTTTATGTTGCTGATTTTTGCCTCTTTGCTGCTATCTTATGGTGATGTTATCTTTTATTTATTACTGTTATAAGTTCTTATAAGGTGGTGTTGTTAAGCATGTTATATTGTCTGTTTTTTTAACGTCATTAAAAAAATGATCTAATCATGGTAATTCCACATTAAGGTTACTTAATTTCAGTTTTGCATACAAATTTCAGATTTTCATATTAGTCTAAGCTTGGTATCTCTGCAATTGATGTTAAAACTTGAGAACAAAGCTTTAATGTTAATTCATTGTATACAGATTGGAAATTTCCCAACATATTTTTGCAGAAAATTTATGTTTTTAATTTTATTTTTTTAATACATTTAAGTGTTTTTTTAAGTTGCCAAGTTTTGCTGTGTTTTTACCAAGTACTTTTTGAGCTGGAAATTTTTGGCTTGTCGTGTACTCTCCAAGTTTGTGAACTATGGTAGAAATAAATAATGTGTTGTTTGTAAATTAATGCTTTTATGTTAATTTTTGTTTGCATTAGGTAGTGATGTAATGTAATGTCCCCAATTTTTGCGAGCATCAAAGTTCGGTGGATTTAGCCTATTCCTGGCCCTCGTAGGCTACTATTACTGGTTAGAGGGTCTCTTTTGGCGATGATCAGAGGAATCTCTCCTTCAGCACCTCGTGTGGGTTCAAGTAGCTTTCAGTTGATTCAGTTTCATATACTTACTATTTATAGTAAGTCAGTCGGCAAGCAATTCTATTTATCGCAGGTCACCTAAAGTTCACATGTTGGCAGTGTTGATTCCCAAATTCAGTTGAGTTGGTGAAATAAGGAGTTTGCCTAAGTTATAATGTTTAATTATTATTAAAGGTGACTTTAATAATAATTAATATTTTAATATAATATTATAACATTGTATTTGCACTTTATGACTTGAGGGTCCATTCATCATTAAAAAGGGGGCCATTTTAATTAATTACTTGGGCGCCAATTTCAAGGATATATTTTAATATTCCAAAGTGCAAACATTTTATTTTAAAATATTTTAGAAGGAAAAATGGAGGGAATCAGCCTATTATCTTTTATCCCACATTGGTGAGAAAAGTGTATGAGCTCCTCCAAGAAAAATATAAAAGAATCTTAAGGGGCTCATTTGGAGATATTCAGAATTGATTATTGGATATTTGTTTGATAATTTCTCATTGGCGTTTGGGGAAGGGAGCCCAAGGGTTTCTGCCAGCGTATCGGCTTTGGAGAACGAAAACTCTCCATTGTATCAGCATTCTGAGGTTGTGGAATATCAGCTGAAGGTGTTCACTGTTGGCTTCATCTAGAAGTCAAGTCTATGCTTCATCAGATTCATTGCTTCAGATCTATAGGAGATTGTATTTCCGGGTATGCACATATTTGTAAAAGCTTTGAAAGAAAATCAATAAATTAATTGCATTGCTGCAATAGGGTTTATGTTTACATTTCTTGTATTTGATTTCTTGACTGGTAATCTATATGAGAAAATACGAAAAAATTACAAACCCTTATCATTTAGCATAAAAACAGAAGTAGAGACAGGCAGGTCTCTTACAGTGGTATCAGAGCGGTTTTCCTGCCGTCCTGTGTGGAAAATAATTTGTGCGAGCAAAATAAATTTTTCAAAATTTAGGGTATCAATCTGAATTTAGGGTTTGTTGAATCATTCCGGTTTCTGAATTTTGGGAAAAATCGTAGCTATTTGTAAGGAATGATATTAAGCATCTTGAATAGAGGCGTATTTCTGTTAAGAAGCAAGAGACAAATTGTCAGAGGTAGATATTACTTCAGATCAGACAAAGACAGGTGGTGTTGCAATATAAAGAAATAGAGAGTCCAGAAAAGAACGCAGACTTGGAAGCTGCCTCTACAGACAAAGAGGAGGATTAAATAAATTTCGGAACAATTGTGGAAGCGAGTTTGAGATAGCCGCCTCCAATATTAATCGTTCTTAGCCACTAGATGTTTCACGGGAATCTCTAAGTTAATATTTGTGAGGAGGTGGTCACCTTTCTGGAGGTGCTTGGAGCTGGAAGAGGTGCGGTTTTTGTAAAAGACAAGGAATCAAATGAGAGACGAATGCAAGAGTGGTTGATATCTCCAGGTCAGACGAGTTTAATGTCTTGTGCGTAATCTTTCAAGGAGCCGAAAATATTAATAAATTGCTTTGCCGTCTCTGGGAAAGGAAGACGACTTGTTGAATGGAGACAAAATACAAGTGATTGGTGAAGACGTGTTCTTCAGGAGTAATCATTATCGGGCAATCTCATATTCCGGAATTAATATAATAATTGCTTTGGAGACAAGACAAAGAACTTACTGGCACTTCACTCTAGGAAGAGTCGATTCTTTCCAAGTAAATATCAATTGACTATGAAGAATTATCGGGACTTGCTTTTGCGTTCAGCTATTAGGCAAGTAAGAAATAAAGACAAAGATATTCAACAAGGAGTCTACACCAGCTAAGCAGTCGGGAAAATCACGATTTGGAATATATTTTCTGAAGAAACAAAATAAGCTAGCGCCGGCGAATATAGAGAAAGAGAGAGGAGATGAATTCGCAAGGTAAGCCAAAATCCAATAAGGAAGATTCACTTTCAAAGGGGCTTGTCGGGAGCAGCTTAGACAAGTCAAATTGGGAGTTGCTTGAGTCAAGACAAAATCGAAATAATCAAGGGAGCTTAGTTGAGACATCGAATTAAACAAGAGCAAGAATACGTCTTCAGAAAAAGACAAAGCCCAGCCTTGTGAAGCTGACGCGTCATTTAGGAGAAGAGTTGTATAACCACAAAGAGGTATCGCTTTCTTGAGATTGTCGGGTGGTGCTTAAGAAAAGTCTAATTTGCGATTTCTTCTTTAGGGATATTTTAAAGGTAGCTGTAAGATGTAATGTATTGGTCAATCCTGTCAACTGCTAGAAGTTAAACATTAATGAGGTTGGTAGTCCGTTTACAAAGTGTTTAACATAATGACACTGTACTATAACAGCATTGTTATTGTAAGGTTCAGTTTATAAAGTCAGTCCAGACGCTCTTAATTTCTGGATATTGTCTTATGTAATGGTATCCCATATCTCTGTGGACCACTTGAATATCTCTGTAGCCAAGCTGAATATCAATATCTGAGGTTCCTAGTAATTTGTTTATAAAATTTTGAATGTTTGGGAAGTCCATTTGCTGCCAGTGTATAAAGAGATTGGTGCAGTTGTCTTTGGATAGTTGTAAGCTGATCTTGCATTCCTATCACTGGAGTTGGATAGAGTCTCATATCGATGTAGTCAGTATCAAAATTAGTTATGGACAGCAATAATATGAGGGTGCAAACAAAACGTGCTATTCCAGTATGCATTTATTCTGCAATATTATTGAAATGAGTTAAAGCAATAGAGAAATAATGGATTCGGGTGATGGAAAATGGTTAGCCAGGGTGTTATATGAACAGGGTAAAAAACTTAGCAAATCATCACAGTCCAGATATGATATATTGAGTATTTTGAGTAGGCTGGAAGAAATTTTAAGTTATGTAGAACAGTCACCTTCAACTGTGCTTCAGATAGCGTTGGTTCCTGCAGTGGAAGCTTTGAGGGAGCATAGGTACTTGAGACACAGTGACAGTGAAGTTAGGCTCATGGTTGCCCTCTGCATTAGTCAATTTTTGAGGATCACAGCTCCTCAAGTTACTTATGGTGCAGACCTCATAGGTGAGGTGTTTCAGCTGATTATTGACAGTATGGTTGGGATTGATGACGTTGGTAGTCCTACATTTAGAAGAAAGGTTAAGTTATTGGAATTGATGGCACTGGTGAGGTCATGTGTAGCCATGCTTGATTATGACCAGCATGATTTGGTGTTGCAGTTATTTAAACTCTTTGTAGAATCCATCAGTTCAGGGCATGACAAGCGTATACAGGACTACATGAGAGATATCATGACTTACATTGTTGATAATCTTGATAACATATCTCAGCCCATTATGACACTTCTCCTAGCAGTTCGCGAGCGAGAGAAATTGACATCTCCAGCTGCTTATGTCTTGGTGTGTAGTGTCTTTGACCGGTGTAAAGACAAGTTGAGACCCTATTTGGTTGAGGAGCAAGCGCAAGACAAGAAGGTGAGTTTTGAAGAGAATAGTGACATTATTAATGCTCAAAAGGTTGTTATCAGTCATGATAGCAATTCTGCTTTTTGTAACAGCAGTAGTAAAAATTTGCATCAGCTTGAGACAACAGTGATTACACATGTACAAGATGTTACCAATGAGCTGTCACATGAGAACACTCAAGAAATGAGTACTAAAGATGCATTGTATGACATTGATTCATGCCTTGATAAGTCTGATTTTTCTTATCAGACCTTAGAAAACAAAACAGAAAATTCAAAATTCATCTATTGGCAGTGAATCCCAGGATCGTGCTATGGATGGACTTGTAGTGACCTTGGCAGCAGAAGTGTGTGAGGATGTTGTCATAACAGTAGCTTCTACCTTGCCAACCGAGCCATCTTATGACGTACATAGCAGCAGTACCTTTGATGATATTGTGTGCGAAGTTGCTAGCACACACGATGCTACTTATCACGTGGTGAGTGACGTTGATTCAGCCTCATATCATAGTGCGGATGACAAATCGGAAAATTTGTGTGGAAATGTTTCATCACAAAGGTATCATCATTTAGCAAGGCAATTGAAGGTTAATGACAGGATGGTTGCCACAACCGTTGAGCATTTTGATGTTGCTCGTTAGATGCTGGCCACCTATGGTTGGAGTACTCCTTTGACAAATGAGCACGGTGATAGTGTTTTTTCCCTTGCAGAGATACATGCACTTCGAGAAGCGATTGTAATGATGAAACAAAATTACCTACAACTACTTGCAGACAGGGATTTTCTTCTCGAGTGGGATTGCATTTGTTATGATGCATTGCAGGGAAAGGAGGAGAAGGTTGATGAGCTCACTCATGAGCTTGAGGTAACTATGGACTCGCAGCAGAGTGCCCAGTTGGCCCTTCAAGAGTCACAGTTACAGATTGAGAAGCTTACCGTGGCGTTGAGTTTAGCACAGTCTTCACCATCTTTTGATATAGCTCAGATTTCCATGGCAGCAGTTGGTGAGGAGCATACACCCATGGTTCATAGCTGTGAGCAGGTTGAGGATGTGGTTACATCCATCACAGATATTGGTGCAGTTAATTCAGATGGGATGAGTGTTTTGGTTGAGAGCTCTTGTGATGAGATAGTTGATTTTTCTGAGAGTTGTGTGACAGATCACGTCACTACTCCATCATCGTCATAGGAGATATGTGGGGCATCATCCAGTATGGAGATTTGTACTTATGCTGATTTGTTACCCCAGGACTATGATGGTCAGCCATTGACAGAGGTGGGAGCATTTTATCTTGATTGCATAGTGAGGAGTGTTCATCACTTCTCCTTTAGTCGACACACGGAGGATTTGATGATGCATCGGTGTGGTTTGGCTCCGGAGTTATACCATCCGTTGTGGGATGGGTATTCACCATCTTCAGAAGATGGGATTAGCAGCTGCAAGCGCTAGACTCAGCTGTTTGTGGGGGATTACTTGCAGGGACAGCTGTCAGTTTTACATCATGCTGATATGTATCCAACGGGGTTTACTACTTCTATGTCACAAAGTTTTCTTATGGATACATGGTTACAGGATGACTATGGTGTCAGTTGGCATGATGGCTTGGTCAGTTATAACATCCATGAGGGTTTAGCAGAGGGCAGGGAGAGATTCGGTGTAGCAGATACTTCTAGAAGTTCTTATCTCCGCATGACAGATGGATGTGAACTCAGATTGTCCTGGGATCCAGGTGGTGACAGTTTTGGCACAGAGTATTGGATGGGTCCCATTGGGTTACTTCACCATTCCCAGCATGGTGAAGTTGGAGGCAGTAGAGCGCAGTGGAAGCCTGAGGATGACAGACACGACAGACTTTCACTCTGGGTTTGGGATCCAGGGATAGATTACGCAGTTGTGTTTTTGTTGATGCTATGGGAGACAGTTAGAGATGTGTGGGACACTTCACAGTTCTTCTTGGGGCCTTCCGAGGAGTTGGGGTTTCTTTGCAGTAGAGATTGCTTGAGGACAAGCAATTTCAGGGAGGGCGGACTGTAATGTCCCCAATTTTTGCGAGCATCAGAGTTCGGTGGATTTAGCCTATTCCTGGCCCTCGTAGGCTACTATGATTGGTTAGAGGGTCTCTTTTGGCGATGATCAGAGGAATCTCTCCTTCAGCACC